>CAIGRM010119342.1:0-17195 GCA_903798335.1 Fraxinus albicans
AATCTGATTTTTTTTTTTTTTTCAAACGAATCAAATATTGCAATCAAAGAACAATTTAAATTGTCGCTGTTGTATTAATTTATGTAATCAAAATTATTTTATACAAATCTTTAAATTGAACATCTTCTTGGCCAACACAAAACTCTTCGTAATTTTGACATTCTTTATAATTCGTACATACTAATCAATTCTTTATTTATGGGATCTAGTGACACTTTAGCTTAATTTTGTACCCATGCAAACCCCGTTTAAGTTTCCACTTGATTGCCATGAAAGTCAGAAATATACAATTAAAAAAAATTTCTTCCAAGAAAGTGCGTTCCAGCAGAGGAAATCTACACGAAGATAAGGTCTGGAATAGAAAGATTCATTCATCGAGTTAAAGGGTTTATTCTTTTGAAAGAATGTTTACAAACAGAATGAAAAAAAAGGGGTGAGATAATTACCTTTGAGATCCCAAGGCTCAAGCTTGTTGAGATCGACTTCCTTAATAACATCTAAGTCGATAGGTTCATAGGAGACTTTTTTTCTGAGATAATAATAAAGCAGTTCTTCTTCTGTGGGATGAAATCGAAACCCTGGTGGGACAGATGCATGTCCATTCCCTGTCATCATCCTCTCTATACTCTGATATAAATATATCCTGCAAATCAAAGGAGTAAAACAAATGACAATTTGGGAAAGGCCATAAATTTTCATTTATGCAATCAGTGTGAAAATATGTTGCTTGACTAAACTTTTCATATACAAGGGTGTGAGAAACTCTTAAGGAATTAATATCAGAACATTAGGGTTTACAAGTTGATGAGGGGGAGAGAGAGAGAGAGAGAGAAATACAACATTAAGGGTTCAGTTAGGGCAATTTTATTTTGGTATTTTCTAAGAGATCTTAACGAGGAGGTGATGAGTAAACGGTGCAACAAAGTTGCATGCACGAATCCAAGAACCCTAAGAGAAACCAGTACTGGTAATCACATATCTGTTAAGATTTAAGAGTGGAAACTGAAACCCTAAAACCCCCAGCTATTTATTTACTTCAAAACATGAACAGATCTCTCTTTCTCTCTCACACACACAGTCCTTATCTATCTCATATGCGAACAGATCTACTCATAATTAAGAAGACTGCGTGTCGTCTGACATGAGAGCTGTACTGCTAAAAACATAAACTACTGAATTTTGAAAGAAATAGTTCCTTCAACCTAAAACCTAAGCTAAAAGTGAAGAATTCAAACACTTTCCATGTAAGAAAATGATAGGAGCACCAAAAATAACGAGCAAAAAGGAAAAGACAGTATACATATAACTTAATTCAGAAGCATATATACTTCCATCACTCAATTTTCTGAGTTTATGATATTGACATGAGAAGAAAAACAAGTAGAAGAATTTGGAGAGGGGAGAGGGACAAATCACAAACCTTTTTCTGGGCTCTTGTTCTTTTCTTCAATGCCAAAGAGAATAGACAAATTAAAGGGAAAATGTAAGAACAGGTTAGCCAATTTCTGCGGTTTAATTTCACACAAATCGAGTCTTGTTTAAAGAGAGCACACAGAGAGAGAGAAATATATATTTATTCACTCATATAATTGAAGCTGCAGATGGGAACAGAAATAAAGTAAATTTAATACTAATTAAAATAAATAAGAAGGGGATATTTATATTAATATATATACAATTACTATGCATGTAAAAGACGATGAATCCATAATAATAAAGCCGTGTTTGGTTCCTTTTGTCATGCAGATTATGGAAAATGTCGTTGAATGGGAGACCCTATCCAGAAATTCGCCGCAAGAATATCTGAAACACTGTCAATTTGTAAACTAACTGCGTGTCAAATTATTCTTATTTTTTTGCATCTGTCCAAATAGTTGGTCAGAGTCTCAAAGTAAAAGAAGGGAATTTCTTACATTCCATTCTAATTATTAATTCTTCGACCTTTACCTGCATACACATACGTGTGTGTGAATTGATATAATTCATATATGGAGTGTTGAAAATGTGGGTCAAAATCTTCTTTTCTTGGTTCTTTTCCAGGATTGAAAAGTTTACTTGATTTTACATTTGGGTTTACTGTTACTTGCATATGCACCGGCCAATGAAAGAAAATCGAAAAACTCAACTATGCCCAATAAGTCGGCTTAAATTGGCAATTAACTATTCATTACAATAATATTTTAAAAAAAGAACCTTCACATATCATAGTCCTGGAAAGGAATCTTAAAGAACACGTCGAACCTATAATGCAAACTGTAGATAATGGCATGGAATCTATTCAGAAATTTGCGAAACCAATTCCATAAGACCTCAATTACTAAAAGGGGAGGTGATCGATTTGCTTAGCCCTTGTTTGGTTTGGATAAAAAAAATTAGGTTGATAGTTATTTTTTATAAAAGTTGATGAAATGTGTGTTCAAAAATTGATAAAAATTATAGATCCAATGAGATGTGTGATCGAAAATAAATTTGAGGAAAAATGAATTTTAAGACATGGGGGCCATACAAGGAGTCAAGTCGTTTACTTGGAAATTTCATTAGAGTTGAAGTGTGTAAACATGTAGTTCCAAATGAAAGGATTGGGGACCTAGTGCACATTTTCACAATTTTTTTTAGTATTCATAGGCATAAATTGTGCCTATATGATTACGCTTCATGTCGTGTCAATCCTAACATGTGTCGTGTCAATCCTAACACGTATCGTGTCATGTATATATCATATTGGGGGTTAGGATGAGCTTGGATACATAATTTGTAAGAGCTGCCATCTCCGATTTCATATAATTCACCATATTAGTTAACATGAAATGATAATGTCCATGGATGGACTCATTGCAAGGACATAAGTTCAACTACTGCTTCTGTCGAGATCCCTACTTAGACTAGGACTTGGACAAGTCTCCGTGCACTTTCACATTGTACCACATTACGTGCAACGTCACCCACTGGCGGACCCGGGGGGTCCTGGGGGCACATGTCCCACCCCCAATTTTTGAGAATTTTTTTTTTTTAAAGTCATATTTGGTATCGATTGAAATCTAAATTTTAATCTAAATCAAAGTTAATAATTAATTTTAATAGCATATTTCATGGAATCTATAACTGTTTAACTTTTATCAAAATTTACTAAAAATTTGATTTTAATCTTCACCAAACAAGGGCAAAATTACAATAAATTTGAATTTCGATAACATGTTAATTTTAAAAATTTTCTGATGATCGTACGCTAATCGATTACCAACAATCGTACACTAATCGAATCTACAAATTGCTTATATCATTTTAAAGCTTATTTCGAGAACTAGATTATGGACATATCGAATAGTCCAAACAGATATCGAAAATAGTTAAAAATACGTTAAACGTGATTTTAAAAAAAGACGTCTAACTCGCATTTAGAAAAAAATCAATTATTCATTCATATTTATTATTTTTGCGATACAAATTTCTCAAATCATTTTATTAGGAAATTTTATATGGAATATAACGTCAAAAAATTTCGAAATTTTACATTCGAAAAAGTTATATCACATGTAAATTTTCGGATGCAAAATTACACGGGATATGATTTTTTTGGACGTAAATTTCGATTGTAAAATTTCTCTCCACTTTTTTTGCATGTTCGATTGTGCCCCCTAACTTTAAATCTCTGCTTCCGCCCCCGACATCACCCAATATCATAGTTTTTAATTGCGTGCTTGTGTGTGTATATACTTCCTCTCTTGTTTGTGCAAATTAAGACTTCCAATTAAACAACAATTGCTAGATAAATCTTGAGCCACATCACACCATCGTGACATTGATTTAAAAATTCATTTTCATATATAAAAGAATGAATCATCCAATTTCATAGTTTTTGGCTAGCAAGAATCCAACCAATTCCAGCTTATATTTTCTCCTTGAACATGAAGGGGACATTTTCCTCGACTTCTCCAAGTTGTTGATGACTCATTAAAAGTCGTACATGCACCTCAAATAGTCCACTTGCTCATTCGACGTTCGAGTTTATTAATAATACAAAGTTTCTGTCCAAAAATACTCCGTAATCAGTTTTTCCTTTTTCCTTTTTATATTTCTTTTCTCCTTTGGTACAAAAATTATAATATGGGCAGAAATAAATAGGCAAAAGAAAGGGATTGGGCACATGAGAGGTGCATGAAAAATAAAGCAAACTCCTTAAAGCCCGTGACATTTACACGTTCCGATCCAAGGAAAATGGACGCAATTCAATGCCTCGATTGCCTAACTTCTAATAGCAGCTGGCCACCCTTTTATTTCAGAGCCAAATGGATTCCTACGTTATCTATTTCACACACACACACACACTGCCATGCAAAAGCAATATGTATACACTTTTACATGCCTAATTCCTGGTCAAACACGCAGTTTAATATGACATTTACTGCATAATTTACTAATTATATTTATTAATATAGTACCACTTTTAGTGGTGCCGTCGCCTTCACGAATACTTTGAAACATTAATTAATTTTGTACCTTAATTAGAGGTAAAGAGAGTTATTTATATTACTCTCTATAATGATTGAATCCAATGCTTTGCATAGCAATCAGTGAGGTTGAATTTGAGAGATCCCACAATCAATCTACAGTTTGATTTTCGAGAGATGAGGTTTATGCATGCATTCAGGAACAGATTCTTCTATTCTTTTGACTCTCAAACCTAGGAATTTACGTTAAAATCATCAACAGATTACGTTGTCTATATTTTAAGAATACTGATTTTTACATCTCAACCTGTTTGAGATAGAAATTTTACAACTACTCATTCCTATTTCCCTTTCATTCTCTCCATCTACCGGCATTTTACCACCACTTTCAACATATTCGGTAAGATGGACTAGATAATACTAGACAATATTATACAAAGAAGATAAGTTAAAATCTTAAGAATTGTATCACGTAATCGAACAAAGTTGCTTGGATCATAGGAATAATTGCACTACTTCTATGATAGTCAAACAAATCCCACATAAAAGATGTCGAGATGGAACATGAAATCTGGAATTTTTCTTGAATTTACCATTCCTCATTCATAATAATACTATCCTAAGCAACAGAGCAAAAGGAGCATACCCTATCCCTTGAGAGCTTGTGACTAAAGCTTTGATAGATTGTAAGTGAAGTCCTTATTGATGGGCTGAATGTTCCAATTGCGCCGCGAAGTTGTTGGGTCCATCGTGGATATATGTAAGACTTTCTTATGGTATTCGTAGAGGGTTCTTCGGTGCCCAATACTTATGTACGTGATCCCCGCAAATTCAATTAGCTTATATAAATGTGCCTGAAACACAAGTAATGTGTTAGAAATATAAAGTAACAGATGTCCACACCATCCTTAGTTTAGAGATAGTTAAAAGAGAGAAATGCAAATCAATGACATAAAAGAGAGAGATTCCAGCTAATGTATAGCTACTATTGACAGACAAGTAAGTGCACCAGTAAGAAAGAGGAACATGGGAAGTACTCAAAATATTTCAGGAAATTGATTTAGCTTAAAAGACCAATATTATTTATACACGATGAAAGAATGTGGTTCATCTTAATGTAATTTTAAAAACAAATCATGTGATGTTTTTAGCTTTGCAATTACTGTACAAATAACTTGCACTGCAAAGATTCATGATCACTTTTTGTGACTCAGTTTGACTGCTAATTAGTTCATAAAAATTTGAAAAACATAAATTAATTTAATGAGCACAGGAGTAAATAAACGTGAACGCCTATGGTAGCCTCAAGAATAGCTTTTCGTAGATATAATAATTAGAGATAATTCAACCAGGAACCTAAGTACTTCATAATTTTACAACCATGTGGCTTACGAGTTGAAACATTAACGTGGGAACCCGGTAAAATGTACATATTAATGTTAGGCCTTCATGAAGTCTAAACAAAAATAAAATTGCACTGTGTTACAGAAGGTTACAAGAAGTGTGCAAGAAGCATATGACTGTAGCCCTTGCAAATGTTTCAAGGGGCCTACTGTTAAATATTTCAGCAATAATGGCTGGTTTGATTAGTACATTAAAGTCTGAATATAAGGAGTATGTATAGGAACGTGTGCAAGTGGAATTCATCAAAGAGTAAGATAAGATCCACACTAGTTACCTCATTGGCTTCATCTAAAGGACTGGTAGATTCATTTAACAGAACCAAGTTTGGTTTAGAAAGCAAAAAACGTGCAAATGCTAGGCGTTGCTGCTCACCAAGAGAAAGAACACTAGACAATTCATACGTAGAATCCAGATCAAAACGTGATAATATATAGCCCAGTCGAACATCTTCCAGAACTTGAATTAAATCGTTAGTTGTTGGCTTCAATGGCCTTGTATCCCGTCTGTGCTTTATTTGATTCAAAAGGCAGTGACCCTGTAAAATCAATGTCTCGGAAATTTCAGTACTAAAGCTAGAGCACATGAAGAAGAAGCAGTACAGATTCATATGCCACAAATCACAATGAAAGAAACAATTTGAATACAAAGTCTCCAAATTGCAAAATTTAGCAACCCAATAATCAGCACATCAACTCTTAGACACTATAAGAACTTGTCTATAATTTATGAGCCTATTCAATTTCACAGATTACCATCGTACGGAGCTGCAGTCGAATAATCTGTCATATGCAAAAGGGTAAATCATGTGACTAGTTAATTTTCTTTATTTTGGAAAACATAATTCAAGAAATAATTTCTAGTACTGGTTCTCACAACCTTGCATCATGTCAAGGTGGGCGATATCTATAACATTATTCCAAACTCGATAAACAAGCTACATGGAAGGCAATAGTCATTCTTCAGCTACTTTTGTTTCTTCTGATTGTGGGATTATGGGAATAAGAGAGGACTTAGAGGAGCTAAATGCCCCATTAACAAAGCCAAGTCAATTTTTGTCTACACCATTTTATGGCTTACGAGGATGATTGCCTAATATACAGATACCTTCAGTTGTTAAGCTTTTAGAAAATTCATCTTTTGTATGCCTTCTGATAGTATATTATCATACAATGGATCTATCCTCTCCTCACAATTAGATATAGTAAACAAATAAACAAATTATAATGTCAGTAAATCCTCCATCACTATGTGTTATAATTAAATCCTCTTGTCAACAGAGAGTTGTAATGTCAATAAATCCTCCATCAGTGTTATAATTAAATCCTCTTGTCGACGGAGAGTAACAACAAATTACTTCAATTTCAAACCTCTCTTTTGAGCAAACTGTCAATAAACCTCCAACACCAACATTTTTCCCTCAATTTATCCACAAATAAATAAGATATTGATAGCCACAGCCCACACGTACATATACATGATATTCCACCCCAGGAAATGAACTTAATCCGTGGACCCAACTCAAATTAAGAGGTTCAAATCTACATTTCACAATGCTCTATTTCTCAGAAGAAAGAAAACAGACTAGGTAATTCCCATCAATGTGAGCACTGAACCACCAAGACTCATTCATCATTAAAGCCACCAAAGACGTGCTGAATCTGCCAAGACCTCAAATTATGTACTGAAGGTTCAAGCTAGTGATGACTGCATTTGCTTCAATGGAAACAATTGCTTACTTATTAGTTATTACTTCAGTGCAGCTCAATTTTTTATTTTTTTACAACATATTTCTTCTTTTTTCCCAAGTTATAATCTACTGTACATTTTTCATTCAAATAAAAGCTTCCAATCTCTCTCAAACACAGTTCTTCTAAAAGTTTGATGCCTCTTAGCTTTTGCTTCTGGGCCCAGTTGATTGCTTGCACCATAAAATCGGCCAATCAACCCATGACAATTGTTGTCTCAAAGAAAATACAATAACAATTAAAAATGATAATTTAAAATTTTGATGTTCAATCAACCAACAAAAGAGGAAACAAGTTTATTGATATGTACATTTATAATAATAAAATAAAAGTGATAAAACAGGAAAGAACAAGTAGTAAAAAAAATCCATATTGGTTTATTTCGAATATAAACCCCCTAAAATTCAGTTATAGAATTGATATATTTTTTATTATTGTCCATTGATTAAAAGCATATCATGTGCATTACACAAATCACCACAAACCAATGCGATCAACTCAAATTGAGATGCTGAGAAGTATCCGAATTATGCCAAAAACGTGGCATTCTCATCATGCCATGTGCCCCTGGAGTAATAAATGCTTCATTATATTTACCAGCACCAAAGATTGAATTTATGATCTAAACTTTTATGTCAAAATGATTTTAATGAACAAATTTATGCCACAAAGATAAGTTATCTACAATCACAATTCACAACTGGTTTTGACTGATGAGAAATCTTGTTTCAGACATATCATGAGAGAAAATATTAGATACATGGCAACAAGATCAAAATACATCATACCAGTTGGTTTATTACTATCTGACACGAAAGTTGGATATTCACTCCAAGTAGGATAAAGCAATTGTTGAAAAAGTGTCCCTAAAACCATATATGGTTTTTGACGAAAGTTGGAGTTTCTGTCTCTATGTTTATTGTGATTCAGATTGTTCACATTCGTAGAAGTTACTTCACTGGAAGCCACATAGGTGGAAACATGTGGCTCAGGACCCCTTGCATTTTTGTCGTAGAATGTGATTGTTCCCTGTCCAAAATTCCAGAGGAGAGCTATGGCTCTCAATAATGAAGTTTTACCACTTCCACTTGGCCCTGTAACCTGTTAATGCACCTATACACCAGCAGGTGATCTTTCTCACAGATATCCAATGACAAGTCCCTGACAAGAGTTGCTTTACTTGGAGTTAATAGAGTCAAATGCTCAATATTTAGTAATTTAACGCTTCTACCAAGGGGCAAAGATCCATTAGACTTCAACACGCAAAAACTGTTTATACCGCAAAATTCACGCTTTATTTCTTCAATGGATTCAACATCACTTCTGGAGTCACTATTTAATTCATCATCACACTCACCTGTAAATTTGAAAGGTGTCAAAATTATTGCTCTTTCATGGAGAAGTTAGAAAATCATAGGCGTCCCTTGAGAAAAATTACGGTCCAAACCCTTGAGAAAAATTATGGTCCAAACTTTGCATGATCAAAACAACAAGTTTAATGAAGAAATTAGAACTTTAATTGCAAGCCTCAAATATTAAATATCCAATGGAACATTCAAGTTAAATATCACATACTAATTACTAGTAAACATGGCTTTTAAACCATACTTTGTATGCCACATTTGAAAAGTGGTAATGTGTGAATGAACTAATAAAAAGATATACTTGGCAGAGTATAATCTGGCATGAAATTTGAAAAGCAAGCACATTCATTCGGACTAATGGGCACCAGGAAAACCCACTGCGACAGCAACACGTACAACATACACGGTCAATTTCAGGTATTTCCCATAAAGTTCAGTAAATTCTCGTTAGAATCCGATTTGAAGACTGAAGATTTCATCAACTCCAGTCTAACAACATAAACGGTCAATTTTAGGTATTTCCCATAAAGTTCAATAAATTCTCGTTAGAATCCGATTTGAAGACTGAAGATTTCATCAACTCCAGTCTAACAATGGATAGCCAGAAAGTTTTAGGTGGCAGTCAACCATATCAAATCATCAATTTGAACCATGTTGAGGTTTTAACATAAAATTAAAAAGCTGACAACTAGCTTATAAAAAGATGCCATATGATATTCCAACTCCAGTATCTTTGAAATATCTAAATCACATAGAAAACGACGATAGTAATAAACTCAATAATCGACAATTTTCAACCCTGCGTGTGTACACACACACTTCAACCTGTCGCAAATGGTTCTTACAACTCACAATATCCTACAAAATTGACTATGTCCATAAATCCAACATTACTTTCTTTACTAGACACACTTCATAGTTTAAGTTAAATAAAGGAACATCCATTTGGGTAACTTCGGAAGTTCTAGTTATGTTTGACAACCGTGAGTTGCACCAAGTGCTTTCCCTCTAACGAATCTTGGTAATTAGGTTGTGCTCACCCAGTAGCTGCTAATGAGAGTACTGAAGATAAAAATGCATCTGATGCCAGCGTCATTTTTAGAGTTATGCGACTAGGATAATGCTCTCCTTTTGATCATAAATGAGGTCTTAAAAGCCACTTTGACATCAAGTTTGAGAAGACACTGATCTCTCAACTCATTGATAAAAACTTCAAGATATTACCTGAATGGAAAAATGAACTCAGGAGTAGTTCTTAGTTACATAGGCTACTCATGTTGTAGAAGATTTCCTGATAAACACCAAGCCAGATTAGAATTCTTTAAGAGATAGTCCTCCACATAATGGAAATTTGGCATAGAGTTGGATGCTATGTCTATCCATCAAACAATTACTCATTTGGATTGGTGACCATAAATACATCTCTTTTATTGCCATGCCCTAGGGGTGCCAACTGCTATGGATTCAGCCCCAGGGCACCATGACGAGCCTGCCCAGGTCCAGTCCACCTGGTGGCGCGGGCTGTGCTGGGCCTCAGGTACGAGAATGGCCGGTCTATAGGGCATAGCCTTTTCAAAAAAAATTAAGAAAACTAGAGGAAGCATTTAGCAGCCCCTATTTTATAAGCATCCATGGGCTGCTATAGTGAGAGGGCCGGGTTGGCCCCTCCATGGACTCGGCAGTTGATACCCCTAGTCATCCACATGTGAGCACATTGCACTCGTAGAGTGGATGTGAAGAGATTGCAGTCACAATGTTAAGGACTTGTGAAATTAATCTTAAGTTCTTTGGGGTACCCAACAATATGTACCAAAGTAAAAACTAATATATAGATGTGGTAATTTCAAAGATAAGGGTGTTGATCTGATAGATCAGAACAATGTCGAAGGGTGAAAGTGAAAGTGAAATGCTCCAGTTGTTAGCCTTCTGGGAAGAAAATCATGGTGTGATGTTGGTCAGGATTACATATGAAGAACCCCAAAACTATGTAACATTCATGAACTGAACAGTAATTGCAAATACAAGAATGAAACCACGATCTGCCAAATTATTCTTTCACAAAGTTCCCTCCTTACAGAGGAAAGTTTCTCAAGATAGTGACAGTGGAATGATGTTTTTGACTGTATACAATATGATTTGCAATTTACCTTAAAAGCTTCTTTTACTTCCATACATTCAAGAGATGCAAAATTAGCGTGAGCGTGTTTCCCACAAAGAAGATAGTAAGAATAGTAGGTCACTGACAGAAGAAAATTCACTGATAGCCTAAATTTGGTGTACGGCAAAAAATCTCGTAGGATGTGATTAATAGCAGACACGGAATGATTGATTACTCCAAATTCAATATTTCCGAAAAAAGTACATGGGTGCATCAACTACAGCAGGATGAATCTGGATCAAGTATCAGTGGCCATTGGTTACTTTAATAATTTTTTGCAAGTGACTCGAGCCTAGCCCCTCGAAAGCATAGCCAGAAAGTTTTAGGTGATAGTCAACCATATCAAATCATCAGTTAGGACCCTGTTGAACTTTTATCTTAAAAGGCTGATGACTAGCTTGTACAAAGATACAATATGACTCTTAAATCCAGTATTCTTAAAATATCTAAATCACACAGAAAGCAACTATAAAAATAATCGATTAATTTCAACCCTCTAGGTCCCACACTAACTTCAACCCCGTCACAAAATGGTTCTTACAATTCATGATATCTTACAAAATTGACTAGGTCAAAAGTTCCATAATTACTTTCTTCACTAAACCCACTTCATCATGAAAGTACATCTATTAAAGGACAAATCCCACATCGAATAAAGATGAAAACATAGACCAACATATATGGGTTTGGGTAATTCCTCCTAATAAGGTTGACCTTTTAAGATGGAACCCCAAGTTTTGATATGATATTAGAGTCCATTAAACTCTAACAAGAAATTCAATCCGAGTAAGACTCAAAAAAATGAACACACGAATTTCAAGATTGATATGATCAAACGAGCCACTATCTTGGTATATTAAGGGACAAATTCCACATCGAATAAAAATAAAAATATAGACTAATATATAAGGACTTGGACTACTCTTTCTAAGGTTAACCTTTTAAAATAGAACCCCAAGTCTTAATAATATCAAAACACATCCGTTTAAATTCTAGTTAAGTTGATATCCATGAGATAGACCAAGTGTGCTTTCCCTCTAGTGATTGTTGGTTTTTTGGTTGTGCCAACCCAGTAGCTGCTAATGACAGCACAAATGATAAAAATGTAGCTGATGCCAGCATCACCGTTAAAGATGTACAAACAGGATGAAGCTCTTCCTTCTCTCATCATAAATGGGATCCTAAAGCCACTACATTATAAAGTTTGAGAAGAGACTATAAGGACTTCAAGGCATTATCAGAATGGAAAAATGATGTGCTCAAGAGTAGTTCTTTAAGTTGCATAGGCTACTCATTTTGTAGAAAAATTCCTGCTAAAGACAAAGCTAGATTGGAAGTCTTCAAGAGTTACTCATCCGTACAATGCCAATTTGGCATAGAGTTGGATGCTGTCCTGATACTAGTTTTTTTTTTTTTTTTTTTTTTTAATTGATCAAAACTTTTATCCAGTTGCATTAGTGCCCACAGATACATCTCTCACCCAGCCACTTTTTCTTTTTAAGATGTCCAACGGTGAGTCATCGCACTAGTAGAGTGGAAGCAAAGAGATTTCAATCACAACGTCCTGATGGACTTGTGAAGTAAATTGTAAGTTCTTTGGGGTACCAACACATACCATCATTTGGACTTTTACCAAGGTGAAAACAAACATATAGATGGTCATGGTGATAGAGATAGAGATAGATTTTAGTTAGGATTTTAAAGTAAAGTTTGATTTAAAATATATTCATCTAGATTAGATTAGTTATAATATTTTGTTGAGATTCTAGTTTATTAAAAGTTCGTTTGATTTTGGTTTCGGTTTCTTTTTAGCTTATTTGCCCTATATATAGAGGGCTTGTTCATTGTAATTCACACCGTTGAATAATACATATTCATTTTCCTCTAGCCCTAATTCTTCTTCTTCTTGGATCCTCTTTCTTTTCTTCAATTGTTCTTGTAAAGTGGAATACTCCAGTTATCATGGGGGAAGAAAAAAATCACGGTGTGATGCCTGTCATGATTACCTAGAAAGAACCCCCAAAACAATTTAACATTCATGATCATTGAACCATAGTAGCTAATAAGAGAATGGAACCCACAATCTGCCAAAAGTATTTTCTCACTAAGTCCCCCCCCCCCGAAAAAGAAAATTTCTCATGAAATTGATGATGGCTTAATGTTTGACTGAATATGATATGATTTGCAATTTACCCTAACTACATGTACTTCCATATAATCAAGAGATGCAAACTGAGCATGTTTCCCACATAGGAGCGTATACCTAGTCAGTCAATGACAGCAGAAAATGCACTGATAGCCTGAAATTGGTACACAATGAGAGAGAAATCGCCGAGGATTGATTAAAAGCAGAAACAGACTGACTGATGACTCCAAATTCAATTTTTCCAGAGAAATACATGGGCGCAACAACTGCAGCGGGAAGAATCTGTAGCCATTGGTGAAGAACTCCAGATTTCTTGAAGATATCAACATTTTCAGTAAAGTTAAAGATGGAGAAATAAATGAATCATAATAAGATGAGTTTGGAGATGGGAATAAATATGTATTATAAGATTGTAGAAACTTAGTACTGACAAAAATAGAGTTATATGAATGGGAAAAGTAGTAAACAATGTAAGACAAGGTATAAGTAGTAATTTTTTTCTCCATTCTCACTTTGCTTTCTATGCTTTTCCTTTTTCTGCAATATTTCATCTTCTCCTTTGCAGTCCTTAGAAGAGATATAGCTCCCAATTTTCACTTCTTTGCATCCAAGTTTAAAAATAAATCAATTGAATTAGAAACTGAATCTAGTCAGAAGCTTGAAGAAATGGGATTCGGCAAGCAGCATTCATGTACCAAAAACTAGATTTGTGAATCTATACCACTTTCTTCAAATTTTGCACAGCAATTTTATCACATTATATTAAATTACATTAAACTGCAAGATTGGGTCATGAATTTGATTGGAATATCTTGAACTTGCAATTCCAGGATCTGAAATCGAATGTAACATTTTTTTCCTGTCTCCATGAAGATAGAAGTTCAATTGTCACATTGTTTCTTTCTTTTATTTGTCCTTTTTTTTTCCGTGTGTGTGGGTTTGGGGGGGGGGGGGGGGATTTTATTTGTCCTTTTTTTTTCCGGGGTGGTGGGTTTGGGGGGGGGGGGGTTTAAATGTAACATTGTAATTGTGTTATCAACTGGTCGCTTCATAAGCATATGCAGTGCCCATTTGCTATGTAGAGGGAATGCTGATCAAAAGGTAACTCATATGAGTACAAATTTAACATATACGTTATCGCTCTAATCGCTTAGGTGAAGTAATGCAGGTTGCCTAAAACCCTTGAAGTGATAATTTGATACTAAAAGAAACGAAATATCCCAGTTAAAAAAAAAGGTGTGGGAATAGAACATAATTCAACCTAAACTATTAAGAAAATTAAATTTCAAAGCTAAACAAAGAAGTCTTAAAATTTCCATACAGTGAGATTTTCAAATGCACTTCTGAACCGCTGCAGCAGAAGTTGCACCTCATTTTCCTCACCACCATAAAATGCAGTTGAGTCCGCGTTTTCTCTAACACGCACTAGTCCATAACGAAAATCGGCTACTTTTTTCTGTTGCAAAAGGTTCAGAGTCACCAATCCCTGAGGGTAAACAACTGCCGTTATCAAAAGGAAACATATCTCCGACTATGAAAAATACATCGCTAGCATATACAGAAAGTACTTATAATGAAACAAGTAACTTTCAAAGAAAGAAAAATTACCCTCCCAAGGAAGACACTGATAGCTGTTCCACCAAGTGAGTATGCCAGAAGGACAATAAAAAGAGGTGGATAAATACCATATAATATATTACTGAAAGATATCAAGTCCATTGTAGCATTGAAGAGTGTCAATGAAAATGCAAGAGCCGTTCCTGTAAAGGAACTTAAATCATCAACAATTCGTTGATTGGGGTTATCAATAATTGATTGAGATTGTATTTTATAAAATGTTCAATTCTTTAGATAGCGATCCATGTAATAGCTTGTCATCCAAGATCTCCATCTCAAAGAAAGAGTTATCTTTTGCATAATCCCTCAGAACAAATACCTGCAAGACAATATTAAGAATAGCATTCGGTCATAAAATCAACAGAGTTGATCACTATATCATATTAAGAACAGGTGAAGAAGTATTGATTGACCACAATAACATTGTAGAGTCCTTTTGCATAATGTATTCAGTGAAGATGAAGACGATGAACTAAAACCAAAATACCATAAAAACCTCTCCCTTGTCCAGTTACAACGAAAAACACAAGAAAATGAAACGACAAGCATACCTAAGGGGGGGTTTTTTAAAAATAAATTCAAACATTGACATTTTCAATCTCCGTGACTTTCCTAATACGTGGGAAAACATTCCTAATATTTTTAATTTGATAAGAGAGAAAAGGGAAGAGAAATTTTTCTATCCCATTTTTCTTTCATATTTGCCTTTCCATGCTAAGTCTCATACCCATGGAACCATAGGGAAATAATAGGACAACAAACTACATCTAATTCTTTTAATGAGGAATTTAGGAAAGGAAATGATCAAAAGAGCCAGTATACTGTTCAGTGTTCACAGAGGGACTAATTGAATCATCCACGGCTTTACAATTTATTTCTCATGCTACTGGGATGATATTCTCCAAAGACAGGATTATGATATAATTGCCAGGATAATAACTAAAGAATAAGCTACAAGCAAACTGAATTCTCCTATAGAGCATTTGCCACATCCACTCAAGAATGCTGAAAAGACTAACTGGAGGAATACCTAAGAAAGCGGAGCAATGTGCTCACAGGAATTCCACCAGCGAAAACAGCTAGGTAGAACAACAACTGTGTAGTGAACTGTTCTTGGTCCTTGTCTTCCATGAATCAACAGAAACAAAAAAGATTACCATCATTCTACAGGAAAAATGTTATCATCCACAATATAAAAGGAAAATTAAGAAGCATACTTGCAATGGCATTAAAAAATTCACGACCAAGAAAAATGAATGTAACACTAATTCCAGTGGTTCCTAAAGTGAGAGCAAAAACAGTAGCTAGCCACCATCTCGCCTGAATGCTGAATTTTATCATCCGAAAACCAATATGGAGCGGCCACTTTCCAGAACCTCTTCACCAGCGTTTGAACATCTGGAACCTTTCTTGGTGCATCCTCCTCCTAACACCATAAAACACATTTTCAAGAATTGCCCAAAAAATATCAACAAAAGTTCAAATAGAAGCACTAAAATCAAAATTAAAGAATGAACCAGATTTGGTTTAGAGTCGGGAGGTTGTTGCCGGGTGTCGAAAGAAGTATTACTAACAAAAGCTGTAAATGGAGCGGGATTAAGATTTTGCCTCCGAACCGAAGTGAAAATTGATGCATAATGAGGCTTTAACGTGAAACGGTAAAACTTGTGACTCAGATTCTTGTTGCGATTGGAGCAACTAATTGGCCTACTGATAATGATGCTACTTGCAGATGATCTAGCTTGAGCAAGATTGAAGGTTAGTGGTAACTGTGCTGGGGATTCGACACCTACCATTTTGCTCAACATAGGAGCAAACAAATTGAACGCCTTTTCCCGCCTCTTCAGCAGAAAAATTGAATGAATATTACTGGCTTCTTGATTTTGGTTGATTATTGAAGAAAATAATTAGAAAATTGGCANCCATTTTGCTCAACATAGGAGCAAAGAAATTGAACGCCTTTTCCCGCCTCTTCAGCAGAAAAATTGAATGAATATTACTGGCTTCTTGATTTTGGTTGATTATTGAAGAAAATAATTAGAAAATTGGCAAAGCGAATTAACCCTGTAAATACAACCATGGAAATTCGTAGCTCTCGTGATGCCACGCCACAACGGCCCTTTAGCCATGAAAAACTTAGGCCCCGTTCTCTTCGTTGTTTTGGAACCGTTTTCTGTTTTTCAAAATAGTGAAAACGCGTTCTCTTTCCTATTTTCGAAAACGTATTTTTGAAAACGAAAAAAAATTTGTACACAAAACGACCGTTTAGTCATTTTCAGTGTTTTCAAGCCAAAAACTCGAAAATGTGGAAAA
>CAIGRM010119372.1:0-25658 GCA_903798335.1 Fraxinus albicans
TAATTAATTCAATATAAAAAATAAAAAAATTATTTAGTTTCGGTTCTTGTTCGGTTCTTTGATTCTTGGTCTAGACCCCGAGACCCGACCCAAACCCATCGGTTCTCGATTCGGGTATCCATTCGGGTATTTAATTTATGAAAAATCGCTCGGTTCGGTTCGGTCCGGTTCGGTTCGGGACTTTTGGACACTCCTATCTATCACTAAAGGCAACCTTGAAGGATTTGAGCCTTATTCTTATGTCTTTTTTTTTTTTTTTTTAAATTTGTGTAGGGTCGAAAATCTTCTTAAAATATTTATTAAAATATAAATATTAACCATAAAGTTTATTACATCCCATATATTCATTGAATCATCATCCATTTCCAAATAAATCATTTTTCAATACTTCAAGAATAACATGATATGGAGAAATTGGGGAACATGATTTAAATTTCATCAAAAAATAAATGAAATTAAAAATCCAACCTTTCGTCTGTTTTTAAATTTGATTTAGATGTAAATTGGAGTAATTGCGAATCAATCCTAAGTCAAGAGAATCACATTTATAAATTTTATTATGAAATTTAAATCTTATTAAATATATGAATAACACCCTGGATGAATAATCTAAGAGCCAGCTCAAGTATAAGTCGCTTTAGGGGACTGCCTAAGGCCCCGATTTATCAAAGGTTTTGAGTTTTTAGAATTTACATATTTTTGCCTTCTTTGTTCTTTTGAAAAATTATGTTGATAATTAATAATATTACAAATGACATTTTTAGTTAGTAATATTGAAAAGATAAATAGTTTTAAAAAGTTTAATTTATCAAAATAAAAAAATTAATTACTAATCGAGTCACACTTTTGTTAAGCGAATTCGCTTGCACTCAATGGGGCAAGTCGATCTGATTCGTGAGAATCCATTTTTTTTTTTTTTTAATGAAATTGTATATTTTTTCCCAATTCCACGAGCCAATTCGAGAGCCGACGAACTTGCGACCGTCTCACATTGTCAAATTACTGTTCAACTCATGCGCATGAGTAGCGACGAGCCAAATTACAGTTGGTAATAGTTGATGAAGGTGTGCAGGTGATGTCAACGATATTCTAGTAAATAATTTTGATAAGAATTACACATCATCACATTGTCTGTGATCACCAACAAAATTTTCGTTAATAATTATTTTGCTATATGAAATTTTTTGTTAGTGCCTGTTTGAGCTCCATTTTTTTTTCCTAAGAATGCATTTTGAAATAGTAGATCAATGGAGAATGTGTGGTTAAAAAAATTGGGTTTGTGTGAAATATTATTTTTCACTAAAGTTAGAAATCAGGATTTTGATGACCGAATTGACTTCCTCACAAATCAGATGAGTCATTTAACCAAATTAATGATACACGTGACTCGGAATAAGTCTTCCACCAGACAAGTTTGGGTTAAAAAGAGTGATCTGAAAAATTTTGATATCGATCACGGTGATCTTAAAGGTAAGAATATTTATATACTTAATCGATTACGTACTTTTGATGTATTCTTATACCTGTTAATTGTGATTCATACATTATTGCATGCATCTCATTTTATTTTATTTTTTGTTGTTTTGCTTTAGGCAGTTTGATTTTTAAAAAATGATTTTTTTTACTACAACATGACATATGATTTACTTGAACATGTTTGTTGTGACCAATTATGAGTTTAATTGATGTGTTGTGGCATATTTTCCATTACTTTGTTTAGGTTTTTGTGGAGTACTCAATATAAGTTTCTTCATATACCATCTGCACTGCATAAACCATGATCATGTGAGTAAGTCTTGAATGTATATGAGATTTAGGATAACCATCATTTGTTAGTAAGGTGACATTGAACATGAAATGACCTTAATTTAGTAGACAAAAACTCTAGTATATCCCCTTAAATATGAAACAATATTTCATCTTATACTCTTTTTCGAATCCTATTTGATTCGAGAAAGTAAGATTGAGGGATTTCTCATAACTTAATGTCCTATGGTCAACTGACTTAGAGTTATCGGCTCAAAACTCGTTACAATGGTCATCTTAGTAGTTTGTACATAAAATGTGAAAAATAGAAAATGTACGAAAATGTATATATGCTCAAAGTCAAGAGCGGAAAAGAATAATATACATGAAAAATGAGCTTCATTTATATGTCTTAATATTCATTATTAATTTATCTTTCATTATTATGCGAATAAACTTATTTAACAGTGATGTTTAGCATGTACTTTCTCACAAATTTAAGATTTTGAAGTCTTGATCATAAGGAATTAGTGGCACTTAACACACATGAGTCACTTATATAATTTACTTCATTTAGACTTGAACTGAATATGTAGGAAAGTTTATTGATCATTGATTATGCTTGTACATGCTATCAACTGTATATTTGAGTTATTATATATTGCTTATATAGCTCCCCGCGTCATTTCTGACAAAAAGGGGAGAGATTAGTGACATTGCATTTTAATTTTAATTTTGAAGAGTTTGCAATAAGGTGGAGATGGATAGTATTGGGAGTTTTTGATTTTTTGAATGTTTAGCTTTTTTGAATTTTGATGTTTTGTGATATTAATGCTTATGTTGGTGTTTTGATTAATTTTAGTATTACTTCTCAATCTAGCTAGCATATTTATGATAGTATGTTTCAATCATTATATTTTTTGTATCACGTGTTTTTACACTTGGAATTTGAGTTATTGATTTGATTAAATAGGTTTCAAGGAATGCAAGAGACGGATATTCAGTTTGAGTTTGGGAAGATTATCTTGTTTTTACATCTTTGACTTGTATTATATAGTTTTATCACAAAATGTCAAATGGGGAATTTGTTAGGATTTATGTTGTATTGACAAATTTTTAGACAGAAGGACTATTATAAAAGAATAGGATTATTATAAAATAGTTGTAAAAATCAATGAGTCTTTTAGAGGATTGTATAAATGAACTATGAGTTTTTGGGTTCAAGTATGGAGTAAGGAGAAAGAGTTGTCGGATTTACTCTAGCTTGTATTCTAACTGATACTCAAGCGGAAAAAGCACAATCATTATCGCCCACCTAGAAAAATCCTAGTTTGCGTTTTTCACGAGTTCTATCTATCATATGCCACCTAAATACATTTTATTATAAATACCCAATGCTAGTACGTTTTTGATGAGTTGTTCATTATTTTAAATTCTCATTACATCAATCCAAAAGCACATCCAAACACTGAGATTAAACTTTTGATTCTTGAGATCAATCAACCACACATTGGAAAAAAATATCAAATTCAAATTATCCAAAACTTCCACTTCCTAGATATAATTAGGAAGATACTTTCTAGATAACTTTCAGAAGTTGTTGAAGATTGAGGGAGGTGGACCGCAAGCACATGAAGAGTACAAGAACAATGTGTTCTTAGTGATCGACATGAAATATACAATTCCAGAAGATCGGGAACATGTGTGAGTGAAGCACGTTCCAGCGGGTCTTGGATATTGCAGGAATTATATCAGCGAGTCTTCTTATTGTCTATAGTAAAAGTTACTGGCTTGGTCCCAGAATTTTTACTTAGTTGTGGGTTTTTTCCGTCAACAAATCTTGTGTTATTTATTATTTTAATTATTATTGGGGCAATTCAACATATGATAAAATTGACTTGAATGACTAAACATCTAGAACAATTAAAAAATGACTTGTTGCTTTTAATTAATATTTTTAATTCTGCATTATTCACCTACTACGTGATTTTAGGGTCGAAATAGTAACTTTCAACTTCTTGTTCATTGCCATCACATATTATGTAAACATGTATATGACTACAATAGTATTCGTGTGCCCATGTTTTCACACGAACACGTTACAAGAATGCTCTTACCATTCACTTTACAACGAGGGAGATAATATATTTATACAAAGTAAAAATCTATTGATACTTGTTAATAGCGATGAGTAAGAGTACAATGTGCCAATTCGATCAAGCATGATACTAATCCAATACAAATAGAAGAAGAGAAATTTGGGCCTTTATATAACTTTGACTACTGCATTTTGAGATTCTTTATTTTCGGATAAATAGGTAAATTGTGTTATGGATAACGAATAGAGTTCTTCTTCTGTGTAATTTCTTGGTAACACTTTTTTAGTCGAAACAAATTTTAATGTTTGAATTTAAATATATAGGATGACTTGTTAATATTTATGCTTTAAAAAAGATAATACAATTAGGAATAGATATATATTTTTTGAACACTTGGAAAACTTTTTCAATGTCTCATATCTCCCTTTTGATTCATAAAGTCTAAAATAATCTTTATTTCCTAATGCATAATTATAGCAACAATACATAACATGCAGACAAATTTTGATTAACTGCAACTCTAAAAAAAAAGTAATGTTATTCATCCTCAGCGGGATTGTAACCCCAGTTTATGTGACTCTAAATGATAGGTGAAATTAAATGACTTATTTAATTTCATTAATCATTTAATGTCACATTAACGTCACTTATATTGGGGCTACAATCCCACTGGAGATGAATAGCATTACTTTAAAAAAAAATGTGGATACAGTTGTCATGTCTTATCTCTAATGATCAACTGCTATTAGGGACAAAAGTCTCGAACCGAACCCGAATCGAACCGAGCGGTTCTTCATAAGTTAAATATTCGAACGGTTACCCGAATCGAGAACCGATGGATTTGGGTCGGGTCTAGACGAAGAACCGAATAAGAACCGAAAGTAAATAAATTTTTTTATTTTTTATGCAGGCAAGCTGTTTGAAGCAAATGAATTTACTTTATGTAGTCATGTTGTAAAGTGTAATATTAATATCTATTTTTTGGTATTTGTATGCATTGAATTAATCTCATTGGACGACTAGTTATTTATATTTTTTGAATTGGCCTCCGTTAATTTGTAAAAGTTACGAATGAAATGTCAGTTAGTTGTATTTATGTAGTATTACTGTACATATTAAAAAATTTAATTATGGTACGGAACCGAATGGAACCGAATCGACCTGAACCGAACCGAACCGAACCCGAACGGTTCCATAATTATATTTGGACCTGACGGTTCCATTTATTAAATACCTAAAAGTTTTGGGTGGTTCGATTCTCTTCGATTCACTCTTCAGAACCGAACTGAATCGATCCAGGACAGCCCTAACTGCTACCCAATGAAAAAGAAATTTTCTGAAAAAAGCTTCACCATGGACAAACAAATCTCATTTATTAGGTAATTAATGATGAAACTAGTATAATATACCCGTTTGGTGGGTATTAAAATAAGATTTTTTTACATTTTGATAAAAATTAATGAAATATATGGTTGAAAAGTTGTGGATCTAATCAAATATGGGATTAAAATTAATTGTTGACTTTAACTTTTACATAAATTAAAATCTAAATTTTAATTTCTAACAAATAGGGACTAAGATAATAAGTTAAAATTAAGTGAATAAGACAAGTTCTCATAGATTTTGACTAACGCATAAGTTTGACTGCTCAGTTGGTCATAATACAGTTGAAATTAATCCTTAGCCAAAATAAGGGTCGGTTTAACAGTATACAAAAAGTTAAAAGATTACCCTGAGATCAAGATTTCGTATTTAAATATGTTTGAATAATTTTTAAAAACTACTTTATTTGATTAAAAGAGCTTTTAGACAAAAAAAAATTAAGCCAACTTAACTTTACAAGAAGCTCTTTAATAAAAAAGAACAGAAGCAAAATCGAAAGTCCCAAATCACAAATTTGTTTACACGAATGGACCCAATGTCTCCCTAAAAATGGATTTTGAATAATGCCGTTATGCCAGATGTTCTTAACATCTTGGATGACAGTGTTGATTAATTTTTAAACAATCCAATTATAGAATGTCATGTGATATTTTGTCGTACAGGATGTCAAAAGATTGTGATAGACAAGCATGATTGATGGAATTTTTATATTGTTTGGTTCACCTAATTACTTTCTCTTAAAAAATTTAAAGTAAAAAGGAAAAAGTGGCTCGTTGACTCCAACCAATTCTTGAAAGATTCCATTTTACACAAGTCAGAGAATAATATGTTGATATATAATTTAAAAACAAGCCAAACACGAAATTGGATCATCAATCAAAGAATTTCAATAAGTTGGAGAAAACACTAAAAAAAACGTGTAAAGTAAAAGTAAAAGGATAAAGCAACTTAAAGTTGTCTGCCTGCCCATTTTCGTAAGATAAGACTCCGTTTTATCCTTAAATTCCGTATTCATCTTTCTCACCCTTAGCCATCATTAGTTATCTTCTTCTCTCCTTGTAATAACATTATATTACGGCAAGTTTAATAAAGTAAACTTTAATAGACATTAACTGATGCTTATTCCTTGAGCTTCTTCACCGACAAAGAAGTTCGAGATCAATAGGTTAGGGGTGAACACAGTTCGATTTGAACGGTTTACAACAAATTTTCAAACCAAAGAAGTTCGAGATCAATAGGTTAGGGGTGAACACAGTTCGATTATATTACGGCAAGTTTAATAAAGTAAACTTTAATAGACATTAATTGATGCTTATTCCTTGAGCTTCTTCACCGACAAAGAAGTTCGAGATCTATAGGTTAGGGTGAACACAGTTCGATTTGAACGGTTTACAACAAATTTTCAAACCTAATCACTTAAAACGGTTTGAAATTTTTTCAAATCAAACCAAACTATTTCACTTTTTTAAACCAAACCAATCCAAACCATTTTTTCGGTTTGATTCGGTTTAAAATCATTGTTTAATAAAGAAAAAAAAACACATATATATTGAATCATAAATATTAATAAAAATTTCCCGTTAAAACATAAATTATATTATTAAAAATATTACAAGCCAAAGTTCTATAATTATAATCAATATAATGCAATAATATTATAGAAACATTTTAAAGCCATAGTCGTTATTACTAGCGCAACATCTGTAATTGTAACACATGATTCATTCTTTCCATAAATATAAGAATATAGTGCATGAATTTGTTGAAACAACTAATAAAAGAAAATGATAAAAATATCAAATACGATAATACCTTATATAACATTTTGTGAATCATTCAATACTTCTACCTCATCCAAATATTTTGACGAATTAAATCATCACTTCAACTATATTTGTATTCAACAAATTTCTAAAAGAATCAAGAATCCGACCACTAGTAGGAAATGTAGACTCGGAAACAATTGTAGATATATAAGTAACTAACACATCTTTAGCAATTTGGAGGGATAATCTTTGTATTTATTTGTATTCAATTTCCATCAAAGTAATATATCGAAAAGCTCATTCATCGAATCTTCAAAACGATCATTTAAATAATCTACAAAATCATTCTAGCAATTATTAGTAAAATCTAGAAATTAAGTTAAAATATAAATACTTAATCGAGTGATGTGACCAGAAAATTGAGTTGCAATAAACAAAAAAATGTTGTTAGCTAAAAAATTTAGGGAACGTGGCACAAATTAGAACAAAACAACATATGTTAAAAAAAATAAAATAGCATACAATTACCAAAATATAAGTAAAAATGGATAAACCGATCTAAAAAATTTAGCTGAAATTCGAGAAAATTATTAGTAAAAAGAAAATAAATGCTTGAATTTGAATCAAAATCTAGATATAATTGTTTACTCAATTATAACGGAGTATCGGTCGATAAATATGGTTTAACAGCAATTGTTCAACACATCATCCAATTTGAAAGTTTTGCATTCACAGTTATGATGACCGATAGGTTTTTGGGTACAAATAAATGAGATGGACAATGATCTATTTAGATATTGAGTTTAATTGTGTTGTGCTAACATGAATGTATCTTTTTAACGAGATGTGCTTAATTTTAATTGAGTTGAATAAAATTTAAATTAATTTATTCTCAATTTTTTTAAAAAACTATTTGCAAAGATTGAAACATAAACCTAAACCAAAACATTGACGAATCCATGTGAATCCAAACCACCGCTCCAGTTCGATTTTGCGGTTTGACAATTTTTTATATCTTTTGTCAGGTTTTCGATAAATGTAAAAAATTCTCCACTACTATCTCATGAACCGTGTTTCAATCTAATTGCGAACCGTGTATCTATCAGATTGTGCAATTATTTACGATAATGTATACTTTTTCAAATTAGGTTGAGTCGAGACACAAACATTGACTAATTTCAACTAATAAATGTCGGGGACGTCACTTTCTTTCCTCTTAACTTTGACCAGTAATTACGAGGCCAAAAACATAAGAACAAATGATAAATCAATTCTTCTATCGTATTAAAGCACAAAGCATAAACCTGCACTGTTGTTAGAATTAATGCTCAATGAGGTCGAGTCTAGCAAAAATACGGTGTCGTGTCATGCACCCAAATAAGAAAAGACCCTTATTTAAAAGTTTATAAAGGTTACGAAAATACCACACGTTTGTCCTTCGCACTTTTTTCTCTACTTTACTCTCCTCCTAAAAAGATACCAAGTCTATGCCATTACAATGCAGTCGAACTAATCAAGGCTTAGAAGTAACAGAAGAGGCTACATCTTTAATCGAAGCTTCTCCACCCCCATTGCCACCCGCTGTAGCGGACTGGACTGTCAAAACCGACATGCTAGGGGAGGATGGCCCACCGGCCATAAGATTCCTTGAGTGACTTGTAGCAGTGGACATGGCACTGGCTAGTGAAATGGGCATGAGGCAGAGACCCTTGCCTTGGAGGTACTGCATGGCAGAGCCCATGTCCTCCTCCAGCAACTTCGCAACCTGCTGCTCAGTCACCTTCATGCCATCGTTACTACTTTTTCCCTGTACACAATTTCACGACCATGCTTCACTAAGCTAAAAGTGTATAAATGCGTATTCAAGATTGTAAAACTACATATTAATGATGAAGTCTCTCTTATTATCAATAGTCATAAACCTACGATAATCAAATAAGCGAGTACTTATATGACAACGAATCACGCGGGTGGCGGATACACGTCCTTAGTACTCATGTGTTGCTAACACGATATAAAAGCACTCGATTTCGATTACCTCCAAAGAGATATCAGCGACTCGAGGGACAACACCTGCAGCATTTCCCATTCTGCTCATGCTCAATACCTGACCACAAAATGGGCAACGAAAATATAAAGGTCAAGCAAAAGAAAACATTACACTAAATTGACCATCAGCATAAAACTTTATTAAATTTTACAGCTTTAATCATAATACACGAGAATTAAGAAAGCACTACAGCCCATCTTCTGATCTAAACCCCAAGATTGAATATTATCTTGTCCATAACACTTTATCAAACCAAAAGAATCCATCGAATTATTAAATCAAATTAAACAGCAAAAAGAATATAATATGAAAATAAGTAGAGAGAGAAAGTACTTTGACTTGAAGCTGGAGGAATTTGACATAGTCGATGATCTCATCAAGCATTGAAGCCTTGTCTGTCTGTCATTCCACATCCCAAACACATGTTAATCTCATTAATTTTATCCCTAACATTATTAAATAATTATTAGCACTATCGATGTTATCGATTAATACTAATTAAATGTTTTAATTAATACTCCCCCGTCCCATTTACATATGCTAACTTTCCTTATTTTCTTATCCTAATTATACAGTTTTGTTTCTTTATTGAGAATGTTTTGTTTTGTTCGTTTACTAATATACCTTTATTTCTTTACTACTTTCAATAATAATTTAATTAATAATTAAATTAGGATAAATTAGGAAAAATTTTAACAAATTTTTTTTTTCCAATAACATTAAGAGCTTGTTTGGTAGGGATTTTTTGGGGGAAAATTGATTTTTAAATAGTGATATGATGAGAAATGTGTGGTTAAAAAAGAAGAAAGAATTATTGATGTGATGAAAAATAAATGTGGGGTTGAAAAAGAAAAAAAATTATTGATATGATGGAAAATATTATTTTATTGAAGAATATGTGGTTAAAAATGAGAATTGATTTGAGAATCAATTCTCAAATAAAAAACAAACACCCCCTAAATAAGATTTCTTAATCCGTGTGAAAAGCAAAACCAGACTATATGAATGGGGCGGGGGAGTATATAATATTATAATATAAATATATAATATGCTTTCCAGCTTTACTTTCAAGTACGGACGGAAATCACCATCATATTCCACTCAATTTACTAGTCAACTCGTGTCACTCACATTTTTACACGTGAAAATGCAATTAATTAGCAAAAACTGGAATCTTTACTTATTTATGCAATTAATCACCACCAAGTTCTTCAAAATATAAATTACAGAAAGAACAAAGGAATTTGCATCGAAGCTTCAACACCCTTCAAGTTACATATATAAATGTTTATGATCAACCGTCTCTAAACTCTTGTTAAATCTATTGTTTTATATATTCTTAATAACAAGTGTTTGATTCCTTATTTTTTGTTATTATTAATAAATTAACAGAAGATTATTCGTTTCATACGTTGATATCCAACGAAGAACGTTCATAAAACCAACACTAAAATTTAGAAGAAATAAAGACATCATCTTTTGATTATTTTCTACTGTTGATAGAATGTTTAAAATTATAGCAAATAGATGTAGATAAGGAGGGATGATGTAAAATTACCTTATTGGCATTGGGCACGAGCACCTGCAGAGCCTTCATCCTCTCCGCAATTCTCTCTCTACGTAACTGCCCACATTTCATTTCGCCATTAAGAATCAAAAACAAAAAATATGAAAACTGAAAATGTTAAAAACAGAGAATTAAAACTGATGGCATGTTAACTAGATGGACGATATTTGAACAAATCCCTTCGACTTCACTTTACGATTGTCCTGCGTACCCTTTCAGCAATGCTATGAGGATCAGTGGCCTGTCCTCTCCGTGCCCTCACCCTCTGCTTCGGCTGAGGAGGCGTCCCTCCTCCATTACCACCCGGCTGATTCATTGCTGCTGCCATTGAAGCCGGAGCTCCCAAACTCTGGGCCTGAATTGCTTCTCCCTATAATACACAAGCATATATAAAAACCAAGAATCAAAGTCATATTACTACTAGCATAAAATAGCAGGGACACGGAGATTGGAGACTATAGTGACGTTTTTTGAGTATATATGTATTAAAAACCTGAGGATGGTGAAAATTTGGAGGTTGATTTGAAGATTGACCAAGAGATTCAATGAACCCATTGTATAGTGCCTCATTTGCCTGCATTAATATTGAATTAAGTCAATAATTAAAAAATTGATTTTCAAAGTAAAATTAAATAGTTATTATAAAAATATAGGAGAATCAAACGATAAGCTGACCAAGTTAGCAGATTTGGAGGACCCATTTACGACGTCGTGATGACCATTATGGCTCGAAGGAACCGGCAGGAGTCCACTCTCCGTCCCGGCCGGCGATCTGAGCCCGTTGCCTGCGAGTCCTCTAGACAACATCAACTGCTGCTGGAACATCAAGGATTTGGCAGCGGCGCCGCCGTCGCCGATCTGATGGTGCCTCAGCTTCGAAGCCAACAGCGCCGACTGGTCATCGAAATGGCTAAGCATATTCTGTTGAGGCGACTGATCGTCCGTTTGGCTGGGCTCTGCAGCGGCGGAGAACTCCCAGGGAAAGGAGGAGGTGGAGGAGAGCATTTGTTCGAGAAAATCTTCATGGGACGACGTCGGATCGATGTGGGTTTCGCCATTTTGATGATTATGAATTTCTGGGAGGTTTAGCAATGAATTAACATTCATGGCTGGAATTTCTCTACTACGAGGTTGCATGTTTACTAACTACTCCGATGAATTTCAGAAGCTAATTCACAAAATCAAACAATAATTGAAGCTCTTTGTTGATGAATCAGAGGTTTATTGGAGTAGTCGTTTTCCATTAAAGAGAGAGAGAGATAGATTATTTGGGAAATTTGGAAATCTTTTATAGAAACGAGCCCCAGGAAATCAGCACTAAATAGTAAAAGCACTGCTCTTTCCCTTCTAATGATAATGTTTTATGTTATCTAATGAAAAGTTTGAGAATAAAAATGTTATAAAAAATCGTTTAAGGACGAAAGTTTTATGATGAGCAGAGATTAAAAACTTTTAAGTACATAAGTTATTAGGAGCTTGTTTGAGATAAATTAAAATTCAATTAAAATTGAAAATACAGTCGTGAGTTTCACTCGGCTAATAAAAGTCAACAATAACGATTAATTTTTCAATTTTAATCCAATTTTAATATCTACCAAACACACTTTAGGACTTGAAACATGCTACAGGCACATGGTGATTGACAGATTAAAAAACAGGTGCGTCAAGCGTCGATACACAGTTGAACAGTTTGAAAAAAAAACAAAAACACTAAATCAACACCGGTCACGTCACCCTTATTTTTTTTTTTTTATTCTGTTTTTAACCCTGAAGAAGGAGGATAATTCTTAGGGCTTTAATAGTTTTACTGGATAAAAGTCATATTTTATCATTAAAAAGTCAAATTTTTTAACAGGCAAGTTATCTCAAAATTTTTTAATTAACATAAAAAACTATTGATATTTAAAAAAAAAAAATACACTTGTCTTCTTTTCCAATGGCTGTACCACTCACCCCAACCGCCTGCCTTTGCCGATTGCACCGACTTCAACTCTTAGCTTAAACTCCTTACTCTCATGAGTCATGATGTGGAGGAAGTTTAAAGAACGAAGAAAAAAATTATGCAATCAACAAATCATTGAAACTTGCGAATGTTGATTTGGATCACAATTGAAGAAAGTGCCCAAACGCAGTGGGGTTTAGATGAATTCTTAGACTTTATTTTGGGTAAAATAGCGTGGATTGTACCATCGTCGTGAGTTATACCTTCTAAACAAAGTTGTGGGTTTTAGAGCTAGAGATTCAATGTTCAAGTTGATGCTAGAGCATTTTAATTGGGTGGATGTATAATGCAGGAGAGACTTGATTTTGGATAGTATATGGTGGATAGCACGTCTGTCATAACTCACCTCTAGTGCCTACAATCCAATATAACATATCGAACATGCTGATATCAAGTTAGAAAAAAGATCATTTTAAAAATACAGTTTAGTGTGTGACATTTTTTTCGACGGTAAAATGGGAAATATTTTGTGAACTACAAACATCACATCTTATTATCTAAAACGAGGGACTTTGTCTATGTAATTATCATTTTCTTTGCATAATGTATTTGAAATGAGTAAAAAAACCAGAACGGTCTCCGTACTTTTGTTAGTTTCTCAACTTAACATCGTGAATGTCGTTATTTTCTGTTTGTCATCTACTAGAAGTGACGAGTTGATAGACAGAATTGCTTACATGCCAGTTATTTTGTTGAACTCAATATAGCATCTAGTTGCTCCCAAGACTAGACACCTTGTATGCAGAGGATCTCTAAACTTTAAATTGTACATGTTTAGTCTTTCAACTTAACAACATAAGACTCGTTATTTCCTTCATTTGTTTATGTCATTCCAACATGAACATCGTTAGTCTCTTCATCCTTCATTCAATCTACCCGCTACCTCTTCCGATTACCCACATGTCATTATTGACTGTAAGAACAAAAGAGAGGCGATGATTGTAGAGCTGAAGATATAATGAAAAACTTAAAAACATTTTTAAATATCGGATAGTGTTGATTAGTCTCTCTACATTGTCAACTTCATGTCGTTGTCTTCTGGAAGAGGTGGTAAAAAACTTGACTCATATACGCGAACTTAATTCCTATCTGTTCGATTAGTGTGCACTAACTACAATCAAGCTAAAACGTGTGTTGACTCCCTTTTCATTCGGGGAATACTTACGTGCTAATTGTAGAGAAATTTTATTAATTCTTGTATTCGATAGTGAATGTACCATGGTGGTATTTTCATAATAAGTTTTTGAAAGTGTAGATAGAAGCCCCTCAAGGGTTTTTTTTAATTTAATTTTTGTATATAAAAAATAATAATATTTTGATCTGGTATCTCTTTCCTATTATATTGCATATAAAAATGAGCATAATATCAAGAAAGATAGAAAAATGACGTCAAGAATCACCATGTTAGTTGTCACAAGATATAATATGAAAATGAAATCTTAAAATGAGAAAGCATATGGATATATATTTTGCAGAGTATATATTATGTTCTCTATTCAACTCCTTGGGATCCAAATTTGTTTGCATGAAATCCGATCCATATATTTGATGTTTAGGACCATGTTCATTGTATAAAGATATGCGGGGTATATTGATTGGGTGGATTACAGGTTAAATCGTGTTTATTATATCGTTTAGTCATATCAAGTATCGAATGAAAAAATTTAACAAGAAATTAGCAAAACTAGTAACGAGTCCCAAGCCCAAATGTATCGACATACGTGGCGATTTAGGTTTAACATGCATTGAGAATGGTGTCTCGTTAGATAATATTGATGTTAAAATCCAATTGTTATTTGAGTTTTAGATGAATCGAGGTGCTCATTTGATTGTTTTGGACTAATAATATTGAGTTCTGAGTTTATATATCAAAAGGTCAATCTTGTTAAAAATAAGCATTTATATATTAATCGTTATTTTCATATTTAAACGATGTGAAATTTTACTCACAACTACTCCTAGAAACTATATCTTATTTGGAGATTTAAGAATATCTTCATAATTGAGTTATTTATTATTTTATTTTTTTAAGGTCATTTGAGTTATAGCATTATTTGACAGTTTTTTTTACAGTCCTCTCATATGGAGGTGGAGCCCACAATCGCGGGCCCACCCCCATATGAGGGGCTGTCAAAAAAATTGTTAAATAAAGCTGTAACTGTAGCATGTTTTTTTGAAATATTAGACTAGAGTGCATGCTATTATATGAGATTTATGAAGAACTAATGCTATACAATATACGTTCGCACGTTATCATGTTCTCTTCGGTCAAGTGTACAAAATATTTCCGAATAATATCCAATGCAAGATATCCCTACGGACGGCTTACATTTCCGAGATGATCTCAACGAAATCGACCAATTCCGAGCCATATCCATGTTTTATTTATTGTTAATAACCAAAACAATGCTTTCAAACACAACTAAAAAACAAAATAATTGATACGAAAGGGTTTAACATTCTTTCAAAAGTGAATCTGTAAAAGATAAATATATTCAGGGTTGTTTCCAAAGGTAGGAATCAAACATGTTGATTTTTGACTTTCACTGATTAAGCAATGAATTATGGGAAGAGATATGGTAAGGAATATCAAACAAATTGCACAATTCTTCATGAAAATCATCAACGAATTGTCAGGATAATAATATTTGATCCTGGAATCAGAATATTGCCTAATGAAAGCATATCGGATCGTGGATGAAATGTGTATGTTTGAAACGTCGTCTCAAATTATGCAAGACGTCGTGTCACGGATATAAATTTAACTTCTTCTTCTTCTTCTTCTTGTTTTATTGAATATTATTGTATTTTGATTGATTCACTTTATTAAATACGTCATTAACGTTTAGTTCGTAAAAAGTTATCAACCTTTTATCGCTAGCACGTCTTCGTGTATAATCATATCCGGGCACAAATTAAAATGCGTATATATATTGTGCAAGATGTTAAGCCCTTATTTGGTTTAGCTAAAAATATTGATAAAATTTAAATCAAAATCAACAATTAATTTTAATTTTAATTACTACATTTTATGATATCCATAACTTATTAAATTTCTACTTGTGCATTTCATCAACTTCTATAAAAAATTAATAAAAATATAATTTTCAGCAAAACCAAACAAAGACTAAAGGTGAATTCCGTGTCGATAAATAATATTGACATTTTAAGATAAAGTCTCAAGTCTTGTTACGTGACATTTGATGTGATTTCTGCATATAACATCATCTTATATAATATTATTCTAGGTCAAATATACGAGTATAGGCGACTAATTTGCAATATAAATTTTTTGTTTGTGCGACTATTTTCTTTAATTTTGTGCAATTCGAACAAAACATAATAAACAATATCATATTGAAAAAAAAAACGATATCCCTAAAATTTATGGAATAGAGATGAAGATATAGATCGACACGTAAATGTCATGATTGATTAATTTTCTTAGAAACGAGTCTAACAATTGATTTAGACACTTGATTTTATGTATAGCAAGAGATCATTTCGATCCGAGGTATGCTAAAGAGAGATTAATTAAGACTTAACTTATGTCCAAAAAGTTGAATTGATGGCTTTATCATTCTATGGACATGATTTGAGTTCATATGTGGGACTGTATCCAAGATGGGTTACATGGTTGATATTCTTTTCCCGTAAGAAAGATGAAGATTTGTCCAATCCTTGGAAAATTATTTTGTTAAAGTTGAGGTTCTTGCCCATATTGGAAAGGTTTCAGAACATGTCCTTGTCTTGTTCCAATTACAGCTAGTCATGTTCCTTAAAATATCAAATATTGCATCAAACTATTTCATCTAAAAATTAAAACCATCACCAAAAGAATTCAAAAAAATAAATTCTGATCAAGCTAAATTTAAGAGAACTCGATTTTTGAAGGTAATGTTGAGGTCGATAGATGAAGAATCATTAAGACGATCGAAAGAAGGAATACTATCAAACAAAATCCTATATACAGATCAAAAATCTGTTTGTCACACTTTTGAACGCTGTTTATCTACAGAAAAATAGAGCAAGAGAGAGTGGGAGTCTACTGTTGGAATTCGAGTAAATTTTGCCTGCCTGGAAAGTTTCAAGTTTTGAGCATACAACGATTCCCATGTAGAGAATCAGAAATAATGTTGTTCGCAGTAACTATTATTCCCCTCCCCAACCAAGTTGCCGAGATCTTTGATCCCACAAAATGGTCACCTTCTTTTCCCTAGTGAGCAGTGCCACAGCTCGTTCTCTGGCTACGTCACACGTTTTTGTGGCAGTATTGCATTTCTCAGCCTCCCTCTGGTACGCCAGTCTTTTAGCCTCCCCAACGTGATGTTCATACGTTGGGAGTGCTCTTCGCTGACAGCTTCTTGCAGTTTGAGCTCTTCTGATAATAAGTCCACAAACTGCTTCTCCGTCTCTTCCTTCAGATCAGGGTCATCTTTTCCGCAATCTATTACAACAAAAGTTTTTATGATTTAATTCATCATGATTTCACAAGAATGCAGTAACACTCATCAAAAGATGATACCTAACGGCAAAATGATGAACTTGAACTCATGCTCGTTGATTCCTCGTAACATTTCATTATTTAAATCACTGAAATGAATTCTAATTCCTCCCAGAAATCTCTTCCCAAGCTGCATTGGCAGCAACATGCATATAGGCAGTCTTCATAACAAAAGATCGAGAATCATTAGTGATTTATCAATGTTTATGAGCAAAATATTTCCAAGTTCGGTACTGAACCTGTAAATTCTCTCTTGACAATAGTATCTAGTCCATTATGATCCCAACCCAATGATGCTGCTAAGTCCATCATCAACTAGGTTTTACCATTAATTGCTAGAATGATCAAATAGATTTTACCATTAATTGCTATAATGATCGAGGCAATGAATTGAGGGTTTATCTTTCAATAACTTTATTGCTTAAATTTTATCTCCAGGCAATGAGTTAGGATGCTCGAATGGATAAAGAACTGAGATGAAAGCTTACAAGGCAGAATAACAAGGCCAATTCGTTGCCAACTTCCAAAATTTGGAACCATTTTATTGATTGCAAGAATGAAAAAGGCAATCTAACTTTATTTTTCAAGCTGACTCAGGCCAGTCCTTTGCCAATTTCTAATTTTTTTTTTTATATATCATCAAGAAAGAACATCACAACCCAAGTTATTTTCCATGCAGATCCCATCCCAAATTCCTCCCTGGAAGAAAGGCGAGGGGTAAAAGGAAGTTCTTTTTTATCACATAGAATTCTCACCTGGAACAGAAAGATTAGCCAAACCTACAAAAGAAGAAAAAAGTCGGTAGTGTTAATTCAAATAAATTTTCTAGTCCCCAACAAGACTGAAACAAATGGTAATGCATCTAGTAATAGAAAATGCAATCTAAAAACAAGAACATACAAGGATACTGAAAATGACCTCAAAGCTGCTAATACTAGCATATTATTACGAACGCCAACAATTATTTCAATGTTTATCCTTTGCTGTTCTTCTAATTTTTTTAATTTTTTTTTGGGTGTCGGCTGGGAAAAGGGAAATACTGCATGGAAAGATGTTTCATGGCTAACAGTTCAATACTACGTAGACATTAAATACTCGCCCACTTTTAGACAGTAAGGGGCTAAACCTCCAAACAAAAGAACAAAAGTATTTTGCCATGCAGATCACAAGAAAATGAATGAGAGAAGACCCTCTCAAATTTGGCTCAATCGAATTAGCAGATGAGAGACTTTGCTTGGCTTGGCTTTTAGTTAATTGATATGAATGAGATGGTAAAACTGGTCAAATGTATGCATAAGGAGGAAGAGAGAGATGTTTTGTGTAAGAGAATATTTCTCTCCAATGCATGGAGCATTTAGGCAAGTATAATAGGTGCCTACTTGTACGCATAACATCTAGCCAACTCAAAATTATCCAAAATGTTCATCCTTTGTCATTAAACCCTAGTTGTTAACTTTTAAATCAAGTTTTTTCAGAAAATGCATACATCTCTCTGTAATTCTGAATTCGAAGAAAAACTGAGTTCTGGAGTACACATTAACCTTTTCCAATGGAGTTCATGGTGGTCATAATGGGAAGCTCTATACTACGGACACTTCAATTAGGGTAGCGGACATGAGTCGATACCGACTCGGATACTCTACCTTAATCATTTTTCTTTTTATATTAGAAATATTATATATTGTTAATTCAAAATTATTAGCAAGTAACAAATAGGTACTCATGTCTAAAAGATTTCAACAAGAAAAATTAATAACAAATATGTGTGTTTGATGGATATTATTTTGGAAGAATATATTTTGGAATAGTAGATTGATAGAGAATGTGTGGTTGAAAAAGAAGGAAAAGTTATTGATGTGATGGAAAATATTATTTTAATGAAAAATGTGTGGTTAAAAATGAATAGAAGAATGAGAATGAAAATGAAAATTTTAATGGGTACCAAACACACCCTAAATTTATACTATATAAATGAAGAATTTTTAAAAATTTAATCAACGTGTCGATGACGTATCGTGTCTACAATATTTTTTAAAAATCGCATGTCGTCGTATCTGACACGTATCGTGTCAGACACACGTGTTCATGTCGGTGCATCATAGATGGAAAGTAGGTAGCCAATTACTGTAACTACTCTCAAAACTTAATAGCAATAGAAACATAGGGTAAGTTCTCGTAATTTGCAAAGATAAGTTACACTCTATCTTCATTTCCATGAGGCCAATAAAGACACGCGGCAAGGCTTGTCTGCCCTTTTAAAGTAAAATCGGGGATACTCTACACCCAATGGGGCAAGACTTATCAAGAAAACGAAACCAATAACTCACAATTGCGTGACCTTGTAAATGAATATTATTTAAAAGTTACGCCATCATTGTGGAGAACCAAAGTACAGTCTTTATTTAACAAGGACCTGGAGAAGGAATTAGGATAATAGGGTGTATAATAGCATTAATAAGAAAGCTAATTTGATTCCTCAAACAATGCAAATGAGGATATGATTTTCAAATTTCACTGATTAATTTACAGATTAATCACTACATAGGATATCTTCAGACTTTTTAGATTCTTTGATTGTCATTTGTACCCTCCCTGAATTCACGAATATTTGCAACAATAGCACATCAAATTGAAGGAAATTTGTAGAGATAATATGTCAGTGCATGGAACTAAGAAGAATGAATTGTACATCTTCTGACAATTTACCATCTGTTAGGATTTTGGGGCTCCAATCAACCCAAAACTGAGCTCAGATAAACCACCAATTGACCACCACAATAACAACCAACAAACCTCCAAAACCGACACCACCCAACACCAGTTGCTTCAACAAGAATCAGCCCACAAAGGACTCGGTGTGAAGGGTTAGGCAGCCTCAAGAAACAACCACTAAGGCTAAAGAGGAAGGAGAAGACAAGGTAAGCACAAAGCAAGACCCAAGAGCATAAAGCCACGCTCCTCTCACTCAAACTCACGGCTCCTACATCTCTTCCACACACTCACACACTAGAAACCGGGATGCATAAATACCAACAATAGTAGGCTTTTAGGTTATCTTAATAAGAGGCCCAATATAAAACAACAAGTGGGCTTTCAACCTTAAAGCCGTCCAAGATAATGGGTCGGGCCATGAGCAACACTAATGAAATTAGGCTATTTCAAATGACTTACTTAGATTGTCGGGATTGTTCGTTCATTGTGGTGTCGACATTTCACTTCAATCATCAGCCGAGGCCTATGAAGTCTAATCCAACAAAACGTTTTAATATCATAGCCCGGATTTATTGGGTATCAAAAAACCCAACACACTCAAAAATTTTATTTCCTTCCAAATTTTCTGCAAAAAGTAACCTTCACACTTGTCCAATTTGTTTCGGTTAACTTCTAGCAAACTACTCCCACAAAAGAGTGCAGTTTATCATGCATTTTGCTGGTTCATTGCAGTAACTCAAGTCGAAAATGAATTAAGCCCATTGCACATCTAGTACTTCTCTTCTAAATGAAGTAATAACCCCAGATAAGCGGTTCTTACACACAAATAATATCAATGCCCTTGGTTTAATAATCAGCTTGTAATTATGGTTTCCAACAAAAGGGTGAAAAAAATTCTCACCTTCCCATGAATTAATTGCCGAAGGAATAAATGTCACAGCACAAAATTGAAAAGCATTCATGTAATTGAGAAGAAACAAATACACAGATCGGGTTCTTCCAAATCAATAAAGAATTCATAACCAAAAGTAGCATGGAAAATTACAACTACCAAACAATGCCTGGTAATTTCATTGGAAAACAACAAATTATAACATAATCAGATAAATCAAGAGAACCCAGGTGCTAAATTCAATCGTAAACACGTTTAAAATCGAAATTGGATCAGAAAAGAGTTGAAAATCGCATACCTGGGGCAATCTGAAGAAGGGATTGAGGAGAAGGACAATCACAGATGCAAGGAGCACAAGAAGCTGAAACGCCTTGCAATGACGGACCCTTCTTGAATTTCTAATACAAAGCAGACCCAGATACACAAAGTGCAGATACCACATCAAATATCACCAAACATCATCTTAAGCAACAGGCAGTCAGGCACAGTTAAACTTAAAAACAAAAAAAGAATAATAATAATATAAAAAATTGTGCATTCGCTCATACCCATGTAATTTACACGGAGTATGGTATTTTTACACGTAAAATTTCGAAAATTTTGATATGTGTGAGTGTTTGATGTTCATTTCAATAGGTTGAAAAATTCTGAAATAGTGATTGGTGAGAAAATATGTGGTGAAAAAGTTTTAGATTTGTATGTAATATTATTTTTTAATAAAAGAGAAAGAGAATAAGTGCCAAACGGGGGCACATATAAAATTTTTTAATAAAATTATTTAAACGAGAAATTTGTATCGCAAAAATAATAATAATTGAAATTTTTTTAAGGAAAAAACGAGTTAGATCCCTCTTTTTAAGACCTACGTTGGACACATCTTTAACTATTTTCGATATTTATTTGGACCATTCAACATGTCTATGATATAGTTCACAAAACAAACTTTGAAATGATATGCAATTTGTGGATTCAGCTAATTTATGATCGTCGCATAATTTTTAAAATTAACATGTAATTGAAATTCTAGAAATATTAGTTTAGAACGATATATTTTGATAAGGCGTAACATTTGCTACGTTTGACCATTTCACAAGCTATTAACGACGTAGAAAATTAGGCCATGAACATTTCAAAATGATATTAAAAATATAATATTTCAATTTCGTTCGTGTTTTCAAGCTATTTTAACTTTTTAATTTTGTAAAATATTGAAAATGTATTTGATTTGATATTTCTAAAAATATATTTTCGAAAATAATGATAAACTTATAACATAAAATTCAAAACATATTTTTGACATTTTGAATGTTTTCAGTAAAAATTCTAAAAATAATCACAACATGAAAAGTAAGCGATTAAATAAAAATTTTAAAATATAATATAAATCCTAATAAATAAAAAATACAAATCAAGAAAAATAAATTCTAAATTAATAAAAAAAATTATTAAAAATTAAAAATAAAAATAAAATAAAAGATAGTTCAAGCTTTTAATGATTACTTACATAAAAATTCTAAAAAAATATTAAGTAAACGTGGATAAAAATATTCTTAGCTCAAATTATTAAATTTTTATTTCTTATACTCTAAATTCAATTTTGTAACAAGAAAAATATTGTAAGATTTATTAACTTTAAAATATAATATTACATGATAATATGTTAACATAAAATTGTTCTATTTTTACTGAATAATCAAATTTCTTTTAATAAAATGTTATAAAATAATTTTTCAAAATTTCTAAGCGTGCTGAAATGGGGTAGGAAAATCAATTTTTAAACCGTTGGAGGAGAGATGTGGGTCCCACTCCTAAGAGAGAGGGTCAAAATTTGTGGGCTGCAACGAGCAAAAAATCCATGTTTTGATAAAGATAATCTGCACCAGACAGGCTGCAAATATGTTTTTCTAGTTTTCTGTTTTAAAAATAATTTTTCAAAATGACAAACAAAATGTGTTTTTAGAAATCTTAAAATATTCGCTTAAAACAAAAAACTAAGCCCTTGTCTGAGTCACATTTTTTCAAAAACTCATTTTCAATCACACATTCTCCAATAAAATAATTTTACAACGTAAACTGAAATTTTTTTCTTATTTTTTAAATAAACAGTATCTAGAAAACACTATTTCAAAATATATTTTTTTCCCAGAAAATAGGACTCAAACAAGGGCTAAAAATGAACTCGAAATTCAATTGAATGACAAACCAAATGAACTCTCAATTTCTACATATCTCTCTCTCTCTCTCTCTCTACTTACAGTTGTACAATGAACTTGTTTGAGTGTCATTGTTTTGTTAAAATACATTTTTGAATAGTAATTTGATGGAGAATGAATGGTTAAAAAATAAAGAAAAATTTTGAATTTGCATCTAATATTATTTTCTTGAAGAATGTATTATTGAAAATAAGAGAGAAAAATATATTTTAAAAATAATTGGGACTAAACAATGGCAATATTTACTTTTATGTTTATTTATGGTCATACAAGTGTTAGTCGTCCTCACTTAGCCCATATTTGACAATTATTAAAATGAGTTTTTTTTTTTTGAAAAAATAAAATTTTAAAAATATATGAATTTTTGGGAGAATATGTAGTTAAAAAATAGGAAATTTTTTTAAATTTACGTGCAAATATTTTATTGTGAAAATATTTGATTAAAAATGAATTTGAGAAAAAAAAATTTATTTCAATAATTGTCAAACATGGGCTTAGTACGAACTATAATTCGATTGTCAAAATTTATGAAGCACATAATACAAATACTTGTAAATTCATTACGTATTTGTATTCAATATGTATTGAAGTTTGGGCACTCTACGATACGCTTCGATAGGTAATGAACAAGTACTTTTTTTACTATTTTTTATTTTGTAAATTTTGGATAGTATCGAATACATATTTTTAAATTATTTTTTATAGTATCGAATATATTAGAACATGTGAAAAAGAGTTTTATTGATTTTTAATTCTTTTAAAATTCATTACTATTAGCTATCCATTGTTAAAATATTTTTACTTAATAGATAACAATTTTTATTGTCAATAATTTATTGAATATGTTTTACTACTAAAGTGAATAATAGAATTAAATATATATTCAAATGGAGAATTAAAAATGTGGAATATTGCTGAAGACTCATTTAATACTTTTGAAGACGTTATACTGCTTGAAATTGCTAACCTATCACTAGACGAGTGAGAGTTGCAGAAGTTAATGTTGGTAATGTTGAAAAGATAAAGTTGGGACGATTAAGAATTAAAATAAAATATATTGGTGTATCCTTCTTTATTAAAGTCATATCGATATATTTGCATCATGTCGTATTCAAATTAGACATCCAAGTAGGTCAATATAGTATACATTTGACACGTTATCTTCAAATTTGTTTTTTATTTTAAAAAATTAAAGCAACTCATGCGCAAATGGGGTCTATCTGCCAATCCTGGATAACAGACCAATCCTGGATAACAGATCCAACCCCATCAAATCACAATATTTTTTAAGGAGAATTGTTGCAAATGGTTCCAAACCTTTGCTCATTGTGCGTTGTTGATCTAAATCTTTGAAAAATAGTGCAAATGGTCCTAAACCTTTGCATTATTGGCGTAGATGGTCCATTTGGATGGATTCCGTCCAAATTCCTGTGGATTTTGCACGTGGAATGCAATTACTCTTATTTTGTTTTTATTTGAAGGGGGGAATTTGCCAAACTTAAAATAAAATAAGTATAAAATAGTTTCAAAAATTTCCCTTGAGATTTGTAAAATTAAAAAGGAAAATATTTAAAAAAAAAAACAAATATAAGGTTATTTCAAATCAAATTTGTCAAACTATTTTCTCTTGTGCTAAATACGAAGTTTGGCAACGGTGTTCGTATCTAATGTAAATTTTTTATACGAAGTTGAAAGGCTGAATTTTTTTATTATGACTTATTTATCAGGACATATGACATGCTGATATCTAATTGGTGTTCAACACCATCGATACTAACTAGCATTATTTGATTCACAAAACACATATAACTCTTATTCGGGCATTCGTTTGTTCCTCATTTTTTTCATCCATAAAAATGAAAAATATGACCGTTATCCATTACATCAAGCCATCAATTTTGAATTTCTATATCATGTGTGAGGTCCAATAACGACTATATTTTTCATTCTCATTCTTCAATAATGAGAATCAAACTGGCCACAAATGTAAAGTAGTTCAACTTTGGTGATTTTTAGCTTTAGTTTCAAACCAAATCTCTTAAAACAAGTCGCTCTATCAAAGAAAATACTGAAACAAGCTCGTTCATATACTTTCAATTTGATTCAAATTACAATTTAGAAAGCTCAAATAAAACTTCAGTTCAAATCTTCAAAAACTTTATTAGACTGGCAATTGTGAGTCAAAACTATATGCGTACAGTTGTACCAAATATGCGTACAATTAAAAATAAATATGTTGAGAAAATAATTCCTAACATATTTTCTTTATTGTACAATGCCAAAAGCATGAACAATTGATTTCTGCAAAACATTGGATAATTGAAGTGGTTGGTGAATAATAATAGATCTTAACAAAAATATTCATGCTTAAAATGATCAAAATATTCATTTTTTGCATATTTCATGTCAACTAACGGTAGAATAGATAGTTTCCGTTCATTTGGATCCCAATAGCATATTTTTGAAAGATTTGGGACTGTAAATGACACAAATTGAAGATCAAAGTAAAGTTTGCAAAAAATGAAAGGTTAGGAATCGTTACTGCAATTTTCCCTAAATGATATTAACATAAGAAGTTCTGAAATAAGAAGAAAAATATTATTTATTGTATTCAAAATGGTATAATTTATTTGCTAAATCGCAAGTTTACTTCATCGTATGGATGACTGTGACAATACTCAATTATAGCATTTATCGTTATTAATAACGTTGCTAATTTGGAAA
>CAIGRM010119378.1:0-10066 GCA_903798335.1 Fraxinus albicans
GTGCATAGTTCAGAGGAGGAGACCGGCCTAAACCCTAAACCGCAAACTCAGTGCAAGCTTGTGAAATTTTTACTATCAATTTGGGTAAAAACAATTTACCAAACCGTGAACGACCATGTCTAGCCACCTTATACATCTTCATAAATTAAAACATGAACCTTCAAAACCAACATATTTCATGTCAAAATCACAAGTTACCGAGATGATGTCGATCGATTTTGTGGTGGAATGAGACCGTCTCTAATACGGCGTTCGGTTTGAAAAAAGGCGCGGAGCTCTGCCAAACCAAGGTGCTGGAGTTGTACGGCTGCCGGAGGTTTGGATGATGCCGGAGATGCTGGAGTTCATCGACTACCGGAGGGTTGGGATTTTGGGAGGGAGGGTTTCTTTCAATTGATTTGGGGGAAAATGAGGGGAAGTGTGGAGAGAGAGAAGGGAGGTGGGTTTTCTAATTTTCTAATTTTTTTTTATTCACACCACGTGACTTTGTAAAGTAGCACGATGGTGCTTCTAATAAAGCATGCTTACTGTCGCAACTCTCAACTGCAAAGCACAGATGTCTAGTAGATGCCTTCTACTGTTAGAAAAATGTAGAAACGTGAAGGAACTTAAGCACGTTCATGCACAGATGATTACATGTGGACTTGGAACCAATAGCTTTGCCCTCAGCAGAATCTTGGCTTTCTGTTCAGACCCATTTTACGGAAGCCTCTCTTATGGGTACAAAATCTTTGAACAGATTCAAAACCCCACAAACTGCATTTGTAACACAATGATCAAAGCTTGTTTACTCAAAGATGAATACATTAAATCGATTCAGATATTTAAAGACATGATGAGAAATGGCATATGTCCTGATAATTACACACTTTCTTATGTGCTAAAAACAGGTGCAAAGATGAAAAGATTGGATCTTGGGGAATTGATTCATGGGTATTGCTTGAAATTAGGTTTCTTGTTTGATAATTATGTGGGCAATACTTTGATTCTCATGTACTCTGCTTTTGATGATATGGAAGTAGCAAAATGTGTTTTTGATGAGTTTCTTGGCATTGTGTTGTTTCATGGACAGTTTTGATTCTGGGTATGCTAAAATTGGGGATGTTTACACAACAAGATTAGTTTTTGATGAAGTTCCATTGAAGGATAGAGGGATTTGGGGTGCAATGATTTCAGGGTATGTGCAGAATAATTGTTTCAAAGAAGGATTACAATTGTTTAAGCTAATGCAATTGAGTGGCAATAAACCTGACGAAGCAATAGAGTGGTAATAAACCTGACGAAGCAATATTTGTTGGCATATTATGTGCTTGTGCTCATATGGGCTCTCTTGAAATTGGGATATGGAGTCATAGTTATGTAAAGAAATTGAGATTGCCATTGAGTGTTAAATTGGGGACTGCTCTTATTGACATGTATGTGAAATGTGGGTGGTTGGATATAGCTGATGAAGTGTTCGATGAAATGCCAGCAGAGATGTTGTTACTTGGAATGCTATGATCTCAGGATATGCTATGAATGGGAATGGAGATTGTGCACTTGAGATGTTTAACCAGATGCAAAAGGTTGGAGTGAGACCGGATGATGTTACGTTTATTTCTTTGTTCACTGCTTGTAGCTACTCAAACATGGCATATGAAGGTCTGAATTTGCTGTATATTATGCTTAATGTGTACAACATTGAGCCCAAAAGAGAGCACTATGGATGCATAATCGACTTTCTTAGTCGTGCTGCGCTTATCGAAGAAGCAAATTATGTAGTGCAGAGAATGCCGATTTCAAGTGCTCCCTCTAAGCAGTAATAGCTTGGAGGGCATTACTTAGTGCCTGCTGTAAACAAGGGCAAATCAATGAAGCAGAAGTTGCTGCTAAGAGAATTGTGCAGTTAGAACGCCATAGTGGAGCCTATATTCTGCTCTCGAACGTATAATCAGATGCTGGAAAATATGATGAAGCGAGGAGGATTTGGAAGGCAATGAAAAGTCAAGGGTTCGAGAAAACTCCAGGCTGTAGCTCAGTTGAGATTAATGGTGTTGTGCATGAGTTTATTACTGGGGAGAAGACACATCTCCAGACGGATAAAGTATTTGAACTTCTTCAAATCATCAACAAACACTTCGACTTTTCGCAACGTAATTCAAGTTTGCTGCCTTTACAAACAGGACGAATAAGATCTCTTCCAAATTAATTTCACTACTGAGTTTGAAGATTAGAATGATAAGCACTTTAGTTCATACAATCATACTCACTTTCTCCATTTCTTCCATCATGAGAAATGACATGACAGAGAAGAAAACCATAATTCATACTGAAAAAGTATTCAAGTTATTTATTTATTGTTCTATGATATTTTAGGTGCCAATGAAGGATACTTAAGATATTTGGATTTAGTTGAGTAATGGTCCCTGAACTTTACATCATGTGCCAATAACATCTCTAAATTGCAATGGACTTCATTAGCCCTTCAACTTAATGTCATGAACCCATTAGTTCCAAAAAGAGATTATATCCATAAATACTACGGAACGCAGATGTGGCTCTGTCAATTGAAAATGTAAGCATCCCAATCACACATTATTTGAACACGTGGACATTTTAAAATGGAAAAATTATCTATGGAGAGTTAATGTTAATGAGAAATAAATAAAAATGCAAATAAAAAGGAAAAGGAAAAAACTCAATTTTTACCACCACCAACACCAAACAGCCCAAGCCATAACCACCATACCTTCCCAACACCCCCTCTACTTCACCACCACCCGAACAACTCCACTCCCCCAACAGTAAAATGAATAAGAAAACAACTATTGGCTTCATGGAACTGACTCAAGGAAAAGACAAGCTATTGTTTCAATAGGGCAATTTTAGGAATCCAGGACCTACAAATGTTGGCTGTTGTAACAACCAAGATGAACAGTTGTTGTAATCACTTATTTAAAATGCCACTATTAATAAGAAAATCGAATTATATGCATGAGCTGTTGAGGAGGGTAGATGAGTATGTAGACGTGGAAGAGGCCATTCAGATTAACCAGGACACAAAAGGAACATAGGAAACCGAAACAATAAAAAAAAGAGGAAGTTTTCAGATGAGCACAAGTCGAGGGATGACAAAGGTAAGCACAAGGTTGATCATCGTAGTCGTGGTTGACTGGATGAAGAAAGGAAAAAATCCAACTACACCCCTTTAAACACTTCAAAGACAACATCCTAATGATGACACGATTCATACCTAATGGATCCCCATATTCTTCCGTAAGTCAACTCTCCTTCCCCTTCTGAACATAAATCTCCTCAAATCAAAGAAAATATGATTTCAAAAGTGTCCTACATCCACAAGGAGCTTGTAATTCCATTATTACCGATACCACTCATCCAATCAATATTGTGTTTGGAAGTAGTGCTCGGAGTTGATCTATGGTGTGATTTAATCCTAGGATTCTACCATATATTGATAGATATTTAATCCACTTTCTAACCTCAATCTTTTTTCTTAGTTAACATCAGAAAAAAGAACAAGTACGATAAGACTCAGCTTAGCAAACTGGCAAACAAGTTCTCATTGCGCCCATTGTGAGATTCCTAACTTAATAACAGGCTTCATCCATGTAAAATGCTGATTAGGTGACAACAAGAAAGAAAGACGACATGTGGAAAATGCATGTGGAAATCAAAACATATTATTAACTCAAATTTGTAGCATGTAAGATGAATAACCTTGCTGGCGATCAACGTCGTTCAAAAATTTGCACCATTCAACCCACCCATGGTTTGCGTAAAGTAAAGAAGCTCCACAGCTTGTAGACAATTCTTTTTAAGAAAACGTTTTAGCAGTTCACTGGGATTTGGGACACTATACTATATTGTATTTAATTTCTAGATAGACAGGGTTAAAAGAACTACTTTATCATCTCGATCCTGCCACTAATGTTCAATCCAGCAAACAATTAGAGATTTGACACCTAGGATCGCATTCAAAGTTATCAAAGGTATGACCTGAAGGAAATCATAAGTACAATAAAAATACAAGAGCTTAGAATTCTAAAAGAATACTTAAGAGAGATCATAATTATACTTTTAGCAGTATGCTGACAAGAAAAATCTGAAATCAAGATCCACTTAAACCATACAAGCACTCACTAGAACACATTGCCATATATGCATATGCACATATACACCAAATCAAGTCTCCACTTTAATAATCACAAGACTGACAAAAATCATGCACTTAGAAGCAATATTATTAATAAAACTTCAACAGCTCTAATCTGTTGCTCTTTCTGAAGGGACAGATACAAAATTAAATTTATGAATCTGAACAGTTAAAGTAATAATCAATTTACTCACTTAACTAAGCTTAACAACAATCACAAGAGTGAAATTGGACCATAATCACAAGAGTCAAACCCTTCACCTTCCAAAAGCTTTCCCTGTGTCAAAACAAGTAAAGAAAATGACATAAATAACCAAGTCATAATAAATTGAAAAATTATTTTTTTAATGAAAAACCACAAATAATAAAATTATCAATGCAAAAGAAAAACCTAGTCTTTTTCAAAGGAATTGAATCAAACGAGATCATAAAGAACTTCGTAGAAGGTTTTCGAAGGATCCTCATATCATATGCTTAATCTCGAAACTCAATGTGGAGGACCAATTGTATGGTAAATCAACTGCATGAAGCTTCAATTTTCAGCAAAAATGTAGCGAAATAAACTGTATTACGAGCCCTAGTAAAATGATTAATCATGGAGATTACGCAAAGCTTCTCGGGGAGGTGGCCATCTTCAACTCTGAACGAGGTATGTCAGAAATTTTGTTTGGCAAGGTAGATAAGAAAAATAATGAGGAAGATGGCCATCTTCTAAAATTATATCATTCCTATGAATCTAAATGCACCAAGATGGCCACCTCCCTTCAACTCTGAACGAGGTATGTCAGAAATTTTGTTCGGCAAGGTAGATAAGAAAAATAATGAGGAAGATGGCCATCTTCTAAAATTATATCATTCCTATGAATCTAAATGCACCAATATGACAACCATTCTTCCACATCTTTGGAGAGTCTCATAAGTCTCACTACATTTAATCCTAGAATTTTAGTCTCCGAAATTACCTGTCAGTCTCTGGTATAACCTTCTAGCTGAGGAACAACGCCAATAATGTTGTGGATGTGATTCACTAAAATGTCTTGAAAGACTTGTCACTTGCACTTTTGAAATGCACTACTTGAGCAATTTCAGTCAGTCATTGTGGAAAGGATTATTGATAACGAAAAGGATGGGGGGAAGCATATATCGAGGTAAAAAATGTTACAAGTTGCTCCCCGGCAGAGAAGGTTATTGGTGTAGAAGCTTTGGTCTCTAAGCACTCTTAGCTGAATGAATGTCATTCTAATTTGGAAATCTCTCTCTATCTAGGTTTGGATGCTGGGTAGTGGGTACAGGGCACCCTTTTCTGGTTGAGATCCAAAATGCATGCCAAGTTCCTCCTGAGGTGTTAATAGAAGATTTATAAATGAAAAATGAATAGCATGTAAACCAAATCTGTGATTCCAGTTAATATTCACATCTTTGTTATACTTTTTATTCTCATAATAGTTTGTAATTTACTCATTCTGCACAATGCACATGCAGATTAGGGTAAAGAATCTCAAGGAATAACGTAATCAGGGGTGGGGACTGTAAAGGAGAATCAACGAAGCAGGTAAACTTCTTCTCTTGGAGTTATTTACTATCTTGGTTTTGCAGCTTGATGTCAATCGGCAATCACATTTCAAATACAGAGCATCTCAATTTCATTTTCCCAATGCAGCAAATTTTACAAAGAACACCTATAAGAGTTCTCCATCGTCCAAGTCCATTGGAGAGTGAAAAGATTATCCACTGGCACAAACAATACTATATCTGTCATTTTGATGCAAGAATTTCCCGTTTGAAGTTGCAGATGACATGGATAAGAGTGATGATCAATAAAAATGGTCATAATTTAAATTTAATAAATCTTGCTCTCAACTTTATGAATTTTTAAGATAAGCCAAACATTAGATATCCTGGGGATGAAGCAATCAACTGTCCTTCACACTTACGGATTGTTACCGCTTTACTTTCTTTTTGCTGTGTCTTGCAGTAATAACTCAATTTATGTATTCAGACCAAGCAGACCAGAGGACAGACTCACAAACTGAAAATAAACCACTTGAGGGGAAGCTTAAACAATGATTTCACTCAAGCCTCAAAGCAGAGTACAACTACATACAGATACTTGCGGTTTAAATGGCACGTACCAGGTAGTCACATCTATTGCAGAGTTCAAAGTCAGCAGCCCATAATATAAAGAGCAGAACCTAACAAGTCAGCAGCCCATAATATAAAGTCCTGATTACTGATTGAAACTTGGACTGACTTTCCATATTAGCTAGTAAACTGTATTTACGCGTGTTAACATACAATACAAAACTTGTAAAAATTTGCCAAATAGTTAAATCAATTAAAGAAATTTCATTACCATTATAATATCATCAATATGTCCAGAGTACTTAGTATAACTACATCAAAAAGCTATTCAGTAAGATTAATACTTTTCTGATTTACTTTGATTTAAATTCAAAAACTTGCAAGAGCATAACTTCAACACTGGAAACTTGTACTATAAGAACACATAAATATCCACCGGTCAGTTTATAGGAGGGGAAAAGATGAAGTGGTTCACAAGGGGAGTAAAGAAAGAAAATTCCCTGCAACAAAATGTAGAGACGAGTCTTACTTCCCCAATCTTGATGCAACTCACAGCAAAGTAGAGATTGGATATAATTATTCTACACATACCTGTTAATAGAGCCCACCCCAACCCATGTTTTTCCTGAATTCTAGTCTGCTTAGTAGCATATCAACATTTTATCATATTTCATGACCCCAACTATAATTAAAAGAACAATAGCGTTCACCAAACAAAAGTAAGGAAAAGAAACAAAAGCATGCAATGGAGATATCGAGAAATAAACATATTTTGATTCGAAGCATGAATAAAAGTCACTTAGATGGATGATTCAGTTAAAAAGAATTTAACTAAAGGAATAATTAAGAGACGAGGTCCTTTCAACTGCATATTAGATATTTACTATACTATTTTATATTTACTAGAATAAGTAACCACACAAGGTAAAGTTATATTGATTAGAACATATCTATGCAATTTTTGGCATTCCAACTCGTGTGCACGTATTTACTAGGATATACTAATAACTGAAATTACAATTGTAGGACCCTTTCACCAATTTAGAATTGTAATTCAGGGAAACTTAAACTAACAATAGTAAATTCCACCAATAATTCAGAGGAGGGGAAAAGATGTACCAATTCAAAAGAGGAATGAAAATTTTCTCAAAATAGAACTCCCTACAATAAATGTAGAGACAGGCCATAGTACCCCAAACTTGAAAGTCTGAAACCCTAAAATCCAAATTGTGGGCTTTTCTCCATCACAAGAAAAATGAAAATTTTCTCCACCCCCCAATCCAACCGACCACTTCATAATGAAAAATACTAAGCTCATTGGCATGAAAATGGGAGGCCATTGCAACCAAGAGATGCAAAATAACAAATTTAAATTGGACATTTGTAACAGTTTCTGATGCCCCAATTCCATGTTGTGAGATGTTGATTAATTAAAAAAAATTAGCCACAAAACCCTTAAATTTAAATATTTCTTGTTTCTCTTTTTCCTTTTCTAACAAAGGCCAAGTTATCTATGTCATCGGCTCCCATATAGCCCCCTCTTTACACATCCAAGACTATGAAGACCGTTGAGCTCTATTCAAACACGTATAAAAATAAAAGATTGCTCCTGCAGGCTGCATGCACGCATGCATCTAACAATCCCTATTTAATTGAATTATTTGAATTATCAACTTAATCAATTACATAGGTCGAGGGAAAACCGAGCTATTTTGAGAAGCTTGTGAGGATATTACCATTAAGTGGTGGCTATGTTTTGAGAGAGAATACAAGTCAATAGGTTAAGTTGCTTAGATGCTTTCAAGAATAGGTCCACCTACAAGACTGCTTGTGATCAAATGTTAAATCCGATATCCAAAGCTGACCATTCAATTTGCATATGCATTAATTGTTGAATAGAGTCATAAACAAGGTCTGATAAGCATATAAATCATGTGAATGTTATATGTAAAAAATAAATAAGCAAAAATTAATCCAACAATTACCCCTTTATGATAATTTTTCTCTCTCCCAATTTCTGGATCCCTTTAGAAGATTTTTAATAAAATTTAGAAAGGACGTTAGTCGCTTGATTTCAGTGATGCGGCTGCAACCATGGCTAGTATTGATAGTACTAGGCCAACCCCTATACGTTGTAATGGAGTGAGGCCGCGTGGGTTCTTTGTAACCCTTCTGCAAATCGGAACAATTATGCGATCGTAAATTGGGACGGTTAGGAGAATGCTCCCAACAAAGAAGACTGTTAGTCGGGCAGCCGGAATTTGGAACGATTTTCCGATATGTCGATCCATGGTGGTGGCCTGCGACACTGAGAATGTGGCATAAAAACCCTTAAATTCGAGATAATAATAATAATAATAATAATAATAATAATAATAATAATAATAATAATAATAATAAAATCCCTGCTTCACACAAACCCTTGAATACGTAGGACAAAATCAATTTAGGCCATAAATAAATAAATAAATTTGAAACAATAAAAAAAAAAGGAAAAAAGGAAAAAAGAAAGAAGTTTCAAACCGACAACGCACAGAGGAGATGAAGGAGAAACTCAGAACCGCACTTCAATAATCAAATAGTCGTTGCAATTGAAAACGACATCGTTTAACGATTAAACATGATAAGCAAAATCAAATAAGATAAAAGAGCGAAGCCCGCCAACCGTACAAAATTTGAATCTTACCGACTTAGAACACAACGATAAATTCTCTTCATTATATACACAAATTTCACATAATCAGAAAGCCCAAATTCCCTCAATTTCTCTCCAACGGCACAATTCTGAAATCATCTTCCTTTTCTTCATAGTATATCAATTTGGTTAGAGAAGACATTTTTCTTGATTCCTCTTTCCTGTTGAAGAGCATTCGATTGAGTTCTTGATATTTCACTTTGTGAATCGTGATCTCTTCTTTTGAAGTGGAGAAGGCATTNTTATTGTTGGGCCAGACGGAACAGTTGAAACATGGCCAGAAAGTCGTAATGATGTGCAGCGGGTGATCGAAATGTACGTAAACTGCCCAGTTAACAAGAAGAAAAGGCAACGGCCCCAAGAACTTGATCATGGTGGGGATGATCGCAGTAACAAAAAACGGAAAGTATGTGTTGTCTTTGAGGGAGTGAAGAAGATAGGGTTTACAGATGAAGATTTGCTTAGAAGGATTGATGCCAAGTTATGTCAAGTAAGGAAGAAAATCCAGTTGATTAAGTCCAATGATCAAAACACTATGGACTGTACAATTGATAATCCGATAGAGACATCGTTCTTCCAAGAAACTGCCTCTTTTGATCAGAGTCAGATTATAGATAACTCACATTGGGTCGACACACAACTGGAAGAAATACACGAATTTGACGAGATTGATCTATTTGATTGGTCCGATCTTTCTAATACAGGATCTGAAAATCCACATCTAATGGTAGTCGGTAAAGAGGACTGCCATGAACTTTTGACAACTGCACCAACTCCAAAATCGCTCGACCCCTGCAGTGGATTAACCCATACATATCAAGATTTTCAGTCGTCTACACTAGGAGTGAACTCATTAACCCCTGGTAATGAATTGATGGATACATTTTCTACGGCATATAATGAAGAACTCAACCAGTTTACACCGACTGATCTGAACTCGTTTAGTCCTACGAGCGAATCAGTGAACTCCTTTGCTTTGCCGGTAATCTGGACTTTCAGCGTTTTACACCAAATTGGAACTGGTTCGAAGACGGTGCAATTTTGGATGACCTGACTTCATGGCACGCTGTTGCTAATAATTTGTGGACTTAGTATTTTTCGTGTTAGATATTAATATTTTTTAGTTCTTTGATAGT
>CAIGRM010119389.1:0-10806 GCA_903798335.1 Fraxinus albicans
GTGAGCTATCTGATTTTTTTTTTTTTTGTAATATTATTTTTTATATTAATTTTTATTTCTCATTCATTTAATTCTTTAATTTCATTTAATTTTTATTTCCCTTTAATGTTTATTTCTTTTTAACTTATTTTGGTTATTTACTTTAATCTTATGTTTGTTATTTTACTTTACTTTAAATTATTAGTTTTTCTATTTCAATTTACTTTTACTTTAATTTCATTTTTGTTTTTGTTTTTAATGTGTGATGAAATGAATTTATTTCTTGTGTATAGTAGCATATAATTTGGTTGGTTGAATTTTAAGATGCTTTATTCCATAATCAATATGTATATGGTTTTAATGTTTGAAATTTGTATAGGTTGGAGTACCATCTTGACACCAGTATGAGAGATCATCTGGGGAAAGTTACGTCATATTACAACTTTTCTAGCTATGCGACAATTTTAGAGGGGCTCGATGAGGAGCACGTAACCATACTACACATCATTTCTATGGTCCTTCTGTTCATTGAAGGACAAGCGATTTTCTAGCCAAATCATTGATTCGCTATTACTTTGGCTGCTTAAGCCAATCGATGGAGATGAGTTGCATTTTTCCATGGGGGACGGGAAGGTGTCAAGATTCTCGATCATTGAGTTTGCCCTCATTACAGGGTTTGAAGTGTGATGGTGAAGAAATAGCAAAGGCACGTATTATGACAAATAAAAGGTGGATGGATAAATATTTTGGAGGTAAAGGGCCTATATACCCCCACAGTTAGAGGACAAATTGAAGTTGGGATTGGTGTCTGTCTTGGAGAGTGTACTGAGGTGTCGACACCGTAAGACATTGATTGACATTTTTTTAACGTTGATGACATTGATGCCTTCAACACATGGTCAGAAATGTTATACAGATACGCTACATGTCTTTAGGAGGGTGCATTCGACACTCAAGTTGGAAAAGGCCGAGCGTAAGTAAGATTCATATGACTTTTCATTGGCTTTATAGGTAAATGTTTAACTTAATGAATGTTAAACTTTGACTAAATGTTTATACATAATAATTGTAATTGTCTCAAATATGGGCTTATGAGGCTATCCCTGCCTTCGGTAGCAAGTGGGCGATTAAAAAGGAGACAAGATGCCCTCGGATGCTTCACTCGTGCACATGATAAGCCATTGGCCAGAACTTGACATCTATCCTCTACGATTTTCGACACATGATAAGCCATTGGACATTTTGGACATTTCAATTGAAGGGTATTTAAGACTTTTAATACATAATAAAAGGGTAACTATGTTACCATTATAATTTTTATTAAGTGCACCACAATTTTTAATTTTTTTAATACTTAAATAGCCTTTAGTGAAATTACATAATTAGAGTCTCAATATATAATTATCCTAATATAAATTATTGTTCTACCACAAACAAAAACCTAATTTTTTCTTTCTTTTTTTCTCAACATCTAATTGCGTTTAGTTTTTCTGTTGATGACAACTTTTGCTTTCTTCCACGGTGGCAAGATAATTTTCCTTTCCTCACGGTAAATGTATTTATACTCTATGGTGTTATTTACATGATTTCTTTTCTTAATATGGTGGTTTCATGAATTGAGAATTAATAGATTAAATTAAGGATATTTCTCTTCCCTGTGCCGCCTACGCTTTGAAGGTTTGGGATACTTTGGAAAGTTTGATAATTAATGGGCTTGTTGAACATTTGTGTACATTCAATCAGGTTCTCAATTTGATAGAAAAATGGATGTTGAATTTAGTAGTTTTTATGTGTTAAGATTTTATCTAATCTCCAGACATGCGATTTAATGTCTTTTGGAAGTCTTGAAATTTGGTGAGAACTATGGTAACAAAAAAAATTTAGATTAAATTTCGAAAAATAAGAATCAGTTTGACCATTTTTACATCTCAGTGTTGGGACAGTAACTGTGATTTATGTATCTGGACTTGTTTCCCTTGTAAATTGCATTACTCACCATGTCTCTATTAATTTCACATAATGCACCTTCTCCAACATATTCTCTAGATTGTGTATAAATATTTATGTTTGATCCATTTTTTCTCGTCTCCCTTTCCATTTCCTATTTTTGCGCCCCCACCCCCACCCCACACACACACATGGGCAATAGCTAGCCCCATCACTATAGGCAAAAACACTGATCTCACAATTCTTGATTTCCCATTGACGAAACTTCGCCACATGAAACCCGAAGCATCCGTCGAGCCCATGTTCTTTCACACCAAAATGGCATCTCTTTGTCCTAATTTAGCCAGCTGAAGTATTCTTGCATACTCGTCTTGCTTGCAATCCACCACGAGGAAATCAATCCCGTATAAACCTTCCATGGCCTCATTCGGACCCCCAACGATGACTTGGACAAACAAACCAAGTTTGGAGTTAAGGATACAACCATTTAGTCGACGTATTTAATTTAGAATTTCATCCCCGATGCCTAGGGACAGCTCGATAATATAAATACCTCACATCTGATCACTAAATTAATGTCAAAGTTACCAAACCACATTGCCATGTGATATTCAACCGATGTTTTTATTTTCTAATTCTTAGATCTATAGAAAAAGTTGCAAATAAATCAAAGTAATACAAGTAAATTCAAACCTGTTTACGAGTGTTGCTTTTGCAACTTGCAGGCAATGTTCTCCTTTAATTTTAGATATCCATTACATTGCACCAGATTTATAAAAACTTCAACATTTATTTACCACAACCTCTTAATTAGTCCTTGCATGTCCCTCTTTTTGCAGTTCATTGCACAATAAATCCGAGTCTTCAGAGACTATAAAGAGTCCTAGTGGATCGAGCAAGAACTGATGATATGCTTGGAGCAGACACAACATGAAAATTCAAAATTCTTACCGAAAGGATTGCCTCCGGCGAGATCATATATGGACTGATACTAAATCAAATGATGAAATTAAATAGGACAAAAGGGTGGAGAGAAAAATTATGATCATAATTTAATATTTGAGCCATAATTTCGCGAGCTTTAGGTTACGAATATCATGCAATCATCTAGATGTATCAAATCTATTAGATAAAAATAATATCTAGATGGTCAACGTGGAGGATGATGTGGTTCCATTTATCACCCTGATTATTTTTCAGAACTATATGGAATTCAATTTCTATTTTAACTAGTGATATTTAATGATCAGTTTTCAATAAAGAGAAGAAATAAAATATAAGAATGCATTGGATTGAAGAATTTTCAGGTTCTTCATTAAATGCTCATTTGAATGTTTAATTTAGCATCATTATTTATCTAGTGATTGTCCAACTAATCATGCCAAATAATAAAATCAATTGAACTTCTGGTAGTGTTTGTTTCAATTGTACTACACATTTTAGAAACTTAATTTGTTTTTCTTTCTTTTAGTAGAGAATAAATTATTAATAATAGTTAAATTTTATTCTTCAACACAATGCAGAATAGACTCTTTATAGTATCAAAACAATATTCTTTTGGAATACTGCTATACATGGTTATGATTATTCACAAATAGAACAATATTATTCAGGAATATTGATAAATTTAAATTAATCATAATATTCTTCTAAAATATTAATATGTATAAATTTATCCTTCTTTAGGAACACAATATGATATTTTTCAAGGATACTAATATGTATTATTTTTGCTTCTTCTGGAGTAATATATTATATATTTCTAGAATATTAAAATTGTATTGACATGCTTTTCGGAGCAGATAATGTTTTTTGGAATATTTATATAAGATAGGTTATGTGTCTTCTAAAGCATCAACACCATTTTCTTACTCTAAGTTGCAAAAATGGAGTTTTTGAGGCTAATGTTGTTTTTTGAGAGGTTGAAGAACTATGTCCTTCATTTTTTGAGCTGTGAAATGAATTTTGAATAGTTCTATCGAAAGAATGGGAATTGAAGATTTTTTCTTTTCTTCGGAAGAAGAATCCATCTTTTTCTCTTGTGAAAATTTTCTTTGAAACAATGTTTTTTATATCTTTTTGCAAGATGTCCTTTGAAGCTTTATAGTCCGTCTTCAAAAGAAATTTTTTATTAATTAAATCATCTTAAAATTTTGACATACATAAATCAATTAATAAAATTTCTTTTTTGATAGTCGAGTAATTTCTTTGAGGGCCAATTCATACTCTGGAATGGAATCTAACTAGCTGTTCTTGACAAGACTCTTTTAGAAACTGCTTTAAGACACCATCAAAATCAATATCAAAAGCATCGGTTTCAACAATAATAGAAACGGTGCGATCAAGGATTGAGAGATATGGTATACTTTTGCTCATGACTCCATGGGACCCTATTCTTTTGTAGTCTTTTGAAAAGATGAGCATATAAGATCCTTATCTATTTGATAAAGTCACTCACATAATTGACACAACCTAAATTTTTTTTAATATTGTTTTTGTCTATGATTTCATCTGAAATTTGTCGGTGAAATCAAGACTTCTTTGAATGGGTGTAATGGTTCCTAGATGAATGTTATGTCCTAGAAACCTAATGTTTGTTTGACATAAAACAACTTTCTTAGCAGAAACTGCTAAACCATTATTTTTTTATGACATGAATGAATGTATTGATATGCTTGAAATGCTGTTATATACTTTCAGAAAATATGAGAACATCATCAATATAAATAATAATGAAATTTTGAAAAGGTCATTCATAATTTTTTAAGATTCAAAAGGAGCATTTTTTTTAGACCAAATGACATAACCATTCATACCGACCAAAAGGAACATTGAATGCCATATTGTATCCGTCTTCTTCTTTAATTTGAATCTGCCAGAAACCCGACACCATATCAAATTTGAGAAGATAACAGATTTGAATAATCTATTTAATAGATCTTTCTTTTGAGGCAGTGGATATCTAATCCATTGAAGAGCTTTATTGAGAGACTTGTCGCTTATAACTAAACGAGGACCACCAATGCCCTTTCAGCGGAATTATTGACATAAAATGCCGAACAACTCCAAGGAGTTTTACTTGGATGGATAAGCTTCTTATCCAGTAAATCGTTGATTTCCTTGATACAATGATCAAGTAATTCCTTATTCATTTGAATAGGTCTAGATTTGGTAGGAATATTTGATTCATGAAAATCTAGAGTATAAGTTTAACATATCTCATTCTCAATACGTTTTTGGAAAAGAGAAATTTTTCAATAATTGAGGGGTTTTTTAACTGTTCCTTAATTCTTTGAAATTTAATTTCCTCTTTTAAAAATTGAATATGCTTTTTTTTGAAATTAAATTATTGATAAGTTTTTAAATCAACGCTTCTTTCAAAGTATTAAAATCTTTGTAAGAAGGACTGAAGGAGAATTATTAAATTTAAAAACAATATATTCTTGATAAAAAAATATTTGTAGTTAAACCTTTTGAATCAGTTTGAAATGGGTAAATTTGAACGATAAAAGGAGTTCCAAGAATTACTTCTCAGTCCAAATCTTTAACCAAATAAAATATATTTTTTAAGCAAATATTTGAGTTGCAGACATGAGCTTTTGAAGCTTATACTGAATATTAAACTTTTTACCACTGGCGCCATAAAGTCGTTTAGTAGTTTTTTCAAAATATTTTGTAGGGATTAATCATTTCCTAATGCAATTTTGATCAGTACCAAAATCAATTAAGACTCTAGTATGAAGTTTGAATTATTTATCGACCACAATAGTCATATTGCAGTACCATCTTTGATTTTGAATACGATTAATAGCATTAACCTTCTTCAGATTGAAGAGTAACATAAGTGTTTGAAGTATGGGAAGCAATCTCTTCTTCATCAAAAGAGTTAGAGTCAGTAATGGTTTTATTCTCTTGTTTTGTTTTTAAGAGAACAACTTCCATTCTAACATCTTTCATCTAATTTTTAAAAGTAGAAATTTGAGATTTCATTTCATTTCATTGATTTCTGACCTTAAATCAGAATTAGAAGATTTTGAGGATTCAGCTTTAAATTGATTCATTATGCTTTGCATTCTGTATGGTTCAACTGAAGATTTTGATGGTAAAAGAGAACTGAACTTTTTCTTAAGTTGAGGATTATCAATCTTCTCAACTATTTTTTGAATAAGTTCTTCATTTTTGGTAAGAACATTTATGATTTTACAACCTTGTAATCTCTTTACATTGACTTGAAGAAAATGATGAATTAGAGCTAGTTTCAACATTATAATCTTCTTGATGTTGATAAACCATTTCTAATCCAAAGTTAGAAGAATCATCTTCTAAACTTGAATTTAATAAATTGAGAAGTTCAAGTTTAACATTCTCGTCTATTTGAAGATCGTTAATTTTACCCTTCATATGACACTTATTAGAATAACGTCCCGACTGTTTGCACTTCCAACAAGTAACATTTGAGGTTTTTGAAAACCTTTTTTTGAATTGTTTTTAGGAAAATTTTTGGAATATGAAGGTTTTTGAAAACTTCTTTCTTTTAGAAAAGCTCTTCTCCTCATAGGAAAATTCTTCTTTTTTTTTTTAATTTTGAAGAAGGAGGAGTAATTTTCTTAAAACCATATTGTTCACAGAATGATACTTGACGAGTTTCAGAACGTTCCGATTTCAATTTGGTTTTTAATTTGAGATCATTACACAAAGTAAGTGCTTCTTTGTTGACAAAACTAATGAGTCCTCCATATATAAGATCTGCATATGGAATAGTGTCTTTTATGTTGACTTTTGATAGAGTTTCTAACTCTTTCTGCAAAGAGTTTTGGAAGTCCAGATATAAATCTTTGTTTCCAATAAGATTGATTACATTCTTCGCATAATAGAACACGAGTTCAAAAATATGTCTTTATACCAATGAAAATCATGAAGTTTTGGACAATTGAGATTCATGAGAATATCAGATTGTCAATTGGGTATATCAATAGGAGTTCCAATAAAAATGTTTAATAATACTAAAGACGAGTTACGAAGCTATCATTTTCACCAGTTTCATCATTGACAGCTTCAAAAATCTTGTCTTTATCTTCTTGATCAAGGTAGTACCACCACTATTTGATTTGAGTACGTTACCCGTGGAGCTTCAGAGGTTGCTCAACACCATTCAAGAACTGGATGACTGATCCCAAGTTTTCTCCCCAATGACATATTTAGCTAATGCGTATAAATGTATATGTGAATGTATGACAATTGAAGCAATGATAAACCGGAGAAGGCAACAAACAAAGTATTGTTTGGGGTTGGCTTCTCAAGGATATGGGGGCTTATTCTATAAGAAATATGGTGTCAACAGCAATGAAGACAATGAAACATTTGAAAAGCTTCATAAAGATATTGAGGCCAACTAGGACAGTGTACTCAGTCTTTGCACTGAAAAGGTTCTATCGGCCCGACAAGCGTAATCTAGTAAGCTCACTATTGTCATTAATGCTACTACACTTAACTGCATGTTATTGGTATCACTTCTTGTATTAATATCGCTAGAGATATTATGCAAAAATAAACAGCTTGTTGCTATTAGACAATTCTTATGTTCGATTTAGAGACAATGAGGTTGCATATGAATTTTAAATAAAAGCAATTGATCGTCTTGTAACATGCAAATGGAGGGGAAAAATAATAAATTAATGCTTTTACCAAACTTTTGGCAAGAACAAACTCATACCTAGAATTTCTCTTGCAACTCCTGACATAACAAGCACCATCCCACAAATTATGTACACTCATTTTCCCATTGAGACGTTAGTCTTTCTCCGCTCTTTGATAAGTCATTGCAGTGATGTTGGTTACCATTAAAATATGTTGTTTTTTCCAAGGACGATGGTCTTATGGCGTAGTTTGGAGACAACTTTTGAAAATTTAGATGTTTTAACCCCTGGGTTTGTGGAGTGAGGGTGGGTGGAAAGAGCCCTTAGTCTTTTATGTCTTTAGACCTTGCTTAAAGTATTATGTTATTCTGTAGTTTTAACAATTATTAACATCACCAACTTACATGCAAATACAATTACTTGATCAGTATTCTGATATTATACACATGCTAAAAGTTGGAATATGTTCTCTTGTTCTTTCCAACATCTCTTCAGATATATAGCCACATAAAATGACTTGATGAGGATCTGACCTACTTTGCAGAAGACTCGAAACAAGGTACATCAACTTCTTCTTGGGCCATATATTGATATTGTATTATTAGATAATTAAATAATGAAATGATCGGTTAGAATTTTCTGACCCTTTTAGCAGATGTCCTATTAAGTTTAGCAACCATGCTGCTTGTCTAGCTACCGAATTTTTGTACAACAAGAAGTTCTGTACTTTTCTGGACCTAAACAAAATGATGCCTTTCTTTGACCCATCTGGTGTTATATTTATACCGGGGCTTCAGTTGTTTAACAAGAAAAATGTAAAAGAACAGAATGTCTTCTATCTGGCTGTTGTCTCTGTAGGTTTATAGCACGATAGATGGGCTAGCCAAGAACTGTATTATATCTTGCTCTTTTTATTGTCTGTAGCTAGCTTTAAAGAATTGTTTAGAATTATTGGAAATTTATTTAATCATGCACAGCGGAAAGTAAAACAATTTCAATTCTCACCAAGGATCTGCTTTGTGTAGCAAACTCCTTTGCTGATTTAAGATTCAGTCATATGTAAATTGTATCTCACAATCACAATCACAATTCCTTGTAATTAACAAATCACAAAAACTTGAATCTACGGATTCTATTATTTAATTTATTAGATATTAATTCAATTAAATAATAGATCTTGCCATAAATATGTATCGATTATTTATTAAAAGTTTTTATGTCCAAAGTTGATTGGACATATGGCATAATACTTACAAACTCCTATTTGCACTAGAACCAATGACTTATACCATAAGAGTCTATATGAAGATCATGTTTATGCTGCGACAATTCTTTGTTAGTGGATTTGCAATTTAATAACTTGTGAGAATTCGTTCTTCCTTTATGTCATTTCATTATATTATTTTTCCAATGAGATAATACCGCATTAATACATGTTTGGATCATTGATGAGACCTTACCTCATTCCCTTACACGATGGCTCAATTGTTATCACAATGCTTCTCATGTGATCAACAATGTTAAGAACTACCCCAGGTTCATTAATGAACTTCCTGATCAAGACCAAAACTTTTGTTGCTTTCTAAAACAATGATGTATAAGGCTTCTACTATTGAATCAACGATTGTTTCCTGTTTCCACCTTTTCAACATACCGCCTAAGAGTAAACCAATATCCTGATTGTGATATGCTATCATTCTAGTCTGACTACAAAATCTTCTCGAGATTTTGTCTGTATAGATTGGGATGAGTTAAGCAATCTTCTAGATCTATCTTTATAGATCAACTTGCTTCTATCATATCTATCACAGAGAAATTATTTGACAACCATAATTTCAACAATTGAAATACAAAGACGTCGTTTCCTGTTAATAATATGTTTTATACATAAAATATTAGAAATACGACAACGCTCCCACTATCTTCTTGTAAACACACAGTTCGTCTTCATTTTTTGACTTTCACATCAAATCGAAGATTTCAGCTCCAAGAGGCTTGTTACCATATATGGATTGATCAAACTTGCATACCTTGTTGGCTTCTTTGAATTTAATACTTTCGGGTTGTGTCATGTACGCTTCTTCTCGTAAGTTCCTGTTAAGGAATGTAGTTTTAACATCCATTTGCCATAACTCATAGTTATGGTATGCAGCTATTGCAAGCAAAATCCAAATGGACTTTTACATGGCTACATGCTAAACCTTTTCATGTAAACTCATTTACAACTTATAGGTTTTATCCCTTTAGGAAGGTCGACCAAGGTCCAAACCTTATTTTCATACATTTAGTTCATTTCGAATTCCAGGACTTCTGCCATCACTTTGAGTTAACGCTTGACTTTGTTCATGTGTAATTAATAGGTTCATCATCCTTGATTAGTAATGCCTGATTAGTAATCATGAATTCGTACATTCTACAAGGTCGAATGAAGGATACAAGATTTACATGGAGCTGACGTGTCTTCAGAAATCTTTACTTCGTGATCAATAGTATGTCCCTCAGTGGGTATGAGATCAAACTCAGGTTCATCTACTTGGTCAACTATATTTGTGAATTCTTGAACTTCTTCAAGATTTAATTTGTTCCCAATGCCCTCTCCTAGAATAAACACTTTCTCTAGGTGTATGGTATGTCTTGAGATGAACACATTCTCAACGGGATTATAGAATTCATATCCAATTATCTCTTGGATATCCCACAAATATATATTGATCGGATTTAGTCTCAAACTCATTTGATTCAGTGCGCTTCACATAAGCGTCACTGACCAAACTTTCTATGTGATAAGTTGGGCCTTCTATCTTTTCATAACTCATATGGAGTTTTGTCAACCGATTTAGGTGGGACACGATTTAGTGCGTAGCACGTGGTAATCAATGCATGACCTCAAAATGTTTTTGGAAGGTTTGCACGGCTTGTTATTAATTACACTATATCTAATAGTGTACGATTCCTCATTTCAAATACATCATTATGTACTGGTATGTGAAGGAATCCATTGCGAAAGAATCACATTCTATTTTAGATGATCTAAAATTCTACCTTTTAGATATTCTCCACATCGAACAGATCTTAGTGAGAGAATATATTTACCTATTTGTTTCTCAATTTCTATCTTAAATTCCTTGAACATTTCAAGAGTTTCATGCTTGAATTTCATTAAATATACATGATCATTTCTGAGATGTTCGTCAGTAAATATGATAAGATAAGATAAATTTCATCTAGTATTAATTGATATGGG
>CAIGRM010119424.1:0-19506 GCA_903798335.1 Fraxinus albicans
GCACCCATTATTAAACCTTGGCCATCTAAAGGTTGGGCGATAGATTTGATAGGGAAGATTTATCCCCCATCGTCCAAGCAACATACGTTTACAATAGTTACGACATATTTCTTCACTAAATGGGTAGAAACAATATCTTTAAAAGAGATTTCTCAGAAAAATATTATAGGCTTTATTCGTGATCACATTATTTATAGATTTGGGATACCATAAACCCTAATGATGGATCACGGAAACCTTTAAAAGAGATCTCTCAGAAAAGTGTTATAAATTTTATTCGTGATCACATTATTTATAGATTTGAGATTCCACAAACTTTGATGGTGGATCATGGAACTTCCTTGAATGGAGATCAAGTGAAGGAATTTTTGAGCGAGTTTGGAGTGAAGCTAGTAAACTCCATACCTTATTACACTCAATCTAATGGACAAGTAGAATCTTCTAATAAGATTCTAAAAAATATCATAAGGAAAATGATAAATGAAAATGCCAAAATTGGCATGAATGTTTAAATAAAGCTTTATGGACTTACAGGATGTCACCACGTTCAAGTACCAAAATAACTCATTTTCAACTTACTTATGGACAAAAGGCTGTGTTGCATATGGAAATCAATGTACAGTCGATTAGGGTAGGCTTGCAAAATAATTTAAGTGATGGCGAGCATGCAGAATCACTAGCCCAAAGTTTATTGGAATTGGACGAGTTAAAGTTGGACGTCCTAGATAGATTGCAGGTTCAAAAGCAAAAAATGGCTAAGTTCTATAACAAAAAGGTTATCGCCAAGTCTTTTAGCTTGCGCAATTTAGTTTGAAAAACGATACTCCATTTGAATAGCAAAGATCCAAAGTATAGTAAATGGTCACCCAATTGGGAAGTACCATATAAAGTGAAAAGCGTATTGCCTAATGGAGTTTACCACTTGGAAGATTTAGATGGTACAAGGCATATGAGGTCTATTAATGACAAATATTTAAAGAAATATGTTCTTTTCTTATGGGAAAGTGAACAGATAGAAGAACATTTTATGCATAAGTCTGGGCACACACCATGTCATCAAAACAAGTAAAGTGAGTTGGGCGATTATGTTCAAATAAAATAAGAACAAAGTGCGTTCAAATAAAATCTTTCAATATCAAATATTTGCTACAGACCAAGAGATACAAAATACAAATGTTTTAAAGTCGTAGCTGGAAGCAAGCTATCATTGTTCTTCTATCAACAACAATAGAAAAAGGATAAATTGGCCTTCGTCGCCTTCCTAAATGCATGGCTGCAATGATAGGCAAATGGCCAAAGAATCACTCTCAACAAGCAATTGTTTCCCATCAAGACCTACATCTGGAGATCATAAATGGAAAGGGTGCTGAAAAGACCTTCATTGACTAAAGAAATATTTCCTATATCTCCCATACCAAAGAAAATATCAAGACAGACGATGAAATTGGGAAAAGATTAAATGATTCATTTCCGTTGAAAAAGGAAATAATTGAACAATCATTTGAATGCCAGATGATGGCAACAAATTGGTTTTGTGGAGAATGAGGATGGAGATGATGAATATGTAACAAATATGCAACTTTATAGAGGTTTGAAGGCGAAGGGACGGAATACGAACGGTCGTATACAGTCATAGTAACCGAAATTGAAGGTCCAAATCTTGGAGAGAAAAATCGGAATACCAAAAGTTTCATTCTGTGTAAAGATTCCACAAGAGGAAGTGTGCATGAATATGGCATAAGGTTAATAATTAAATTTTTGGGAAGTATTGAAGATTAAAGAAAATGTCAATTATGTTGTTTCAGAATCTATGCAAAAGCTACCACACAAGTGTTATTTTACTAGTAAGGTAACTTGAAATTGGATGCCATTACATTTTAGCCGACAGTGGCTACCATCATAAAATTAAAAAGAACAAAATGTAAGACGAAATCGTCCTACAAGAAAGGTCAGAACATTAATATCTTAATTACAACTTGCCCTAAAGAGAGCGTATCTATTCTCTAAGGTGCTCACATTCATCGTGCTATTCAAGGGAAGCTGTGGATAGGTCAGTCATAAGTTCCTCATCAACTTCTAGTTTCGAGTAATTCTAAGGCAAAGATTTGTCTCACTCAACTTCTTGGGAAACAGTACGCTTCTTGGCGGCTAACCTAGCTCTATAGTCGTCCATCCTCGCTTGAAGTTTCTTCATCTCTGCGGCCAGGCTCATCATCGAAGAATCTTCAAGCATAACCTTAGAGGAGATTTCGTTTTGAGTGCTCTTGGTCTTTTCAATCTCTTGAAGTAAAGATTCATTTTCATTTATAGTACGAATATACTGAGTCTTCTTGACTTTTAACTCTACATTTCTGGCTAGCAAAGAACTTATCTCTTAAAATCGGATGAAATCTTAAGCGAAGGAAGCTCAAGTGCTTGAACAATTTTTGCACTTAAAAGCTCAAACTTATCTCTTTGGCTAGAAGTACTGGCATTGTTGATATCTATATCCACGAAGGAAATGAAGTCAAGCACTGATTGCTTGAGAGTGTTCATATTTTTCTCTGAGAATGTAGCAGATGAAGCAGAAAGACGATTGGCTGAAGAGGAACGAGAGGCAACGCTTGCCTTTACATGTTTCCAAGAAGTAAACAAATCCTAAACGCAGCGCAAAATGACGTCAGTGTCCTGTAAAGAAAAATGCAAGAATTCAACATTTTCATTATAATGAACGAAGTGAAGATGAAAGATGAAACAAAGGCTACCTCATCAGTAGCTTTGGAAAATTGGGGCACATCACTGGTTGATTCGACCACTTGTAGGGCTTCCCTTTGTCTGAACGAGTAGGCTCTTCCACAATGGGTAGATCTATGGGTATCTCTACAAGAATCAACTGATAATAAGTTAAAGGCCAATAACATAAACAAGGAGAAAGATCATAAAATATGTATTACTTGCCGATTTAATACGTGAGGGGTCAGTTCTCTAGAAGGGTAGAAGTTCTCCAGTTGGCTGTGCGATCAAAGATTCTTAGATTGTGGGCCTCTTTTTAGATAAAGTCCCTTCGTCAGATGACTTAGATGGAGAAGCTTTGGTGGAAGGCGATAGAGCAAGAGCCGATAAAGGCAAAATCTTCAAATGAGAAGTTGAGCTTTTCTGAAAATTCAGGTAAAACATTAACATATAAAGGATTTTTTTCATGAATAAACAAACTCAATTACCTTTCTCCTGACGGCAAGAGGGGCATCATCATCGTCATCGGGCAAACCTGATGAGGCTAAAGCTGGCCGTTTGCGACTAGAAACACCTTTAGCTGTTCCAGTTTGAGCAGGTGGGGAACTAGATGGAATAGCAGGATGTTTAACACGAACAGGTGGGGATTTTAAAGGAGAAATAAGATTCCTGACAGATACAGGAATGGAAGGAATAGGAAAAATGGAAGGAGTCCCTGACCTTTCCAGCAAGTGGAAAACGTGGTTAACATCAGTTGGAAACAAAGTACACTTCACAGATGGCCAGAATTGTTCAAAAAGAGGGTGAACGACAAAAGTGGGATTAAAAGGGGTTAAGGAGAAACCATTTGTCAAAAGGGTGTTACGAGCATTAATGGTATGTGCCTCTGTTTTATTGATGATGTGAAAACGTTCTGTCGGACTTTTGGAAAAACAGGGTGGAACATGTCACGTTTGGCCAAAACCATGTTGACGGTCAAAAAATTGGGGATCATATATCTCAACCCTTACCTTAGCATTTGTTCCAGTTAAGATGTCATGAAACAACTCTTTCACAATCAAATTGAGCCCAAACGGGCAAAAAGGGGCTCACATCATCCATAGTAGAAAGAGGTTGCACATAAATGGGAATTGAGTAAACAGGGAAAGGAAAAAAGGTAGAAATTGAATTTAAGTTATAAAAGAATGAGAAAACGTCCATATTGGACATATTAATAGGGCTCAATTGGTTAATGACTAGCCCACAACAACTAACCGATCGAGGAGGAGCAAATGAAGCACCAAGTTGTAGAAAATATGCTCTCAACCACAATTGAGTGAGCCAAAAAGGTCCGCTGCCAGTAGGAGATGCACAATTCCTCAACTGGAATTGCAGGGAAGTCATGCCTCTATAAAAGACAGCTAGGAACAATGAACAAAGATTTAGAGACCTACCAGACACTAATTCATGCACTATGGGCAAATAAGCCATAGAAGGTTTAACACTAGGAGCACAAAGAATATATTTACAAAGTCAAACTTGAAGAAAGGCGACACGCTCAGCATGTTTAAGTTCAGCACTAGAATTGTTATAAAGTTCTTGTATTCCCGAATAAGAATCGGTATATCTCTTGTCAAATTTTGGGGCAGCAACAGTAACCAAAATGGCAGGAAAAATGGTGTCGCCCAGGGGTGGAAGATTAACTATGGCTCCAACATCTCTCAGAATAATGGACATTGGGCCAAGTGGGAAGATAAAAGTATTATACTCAGAAAACTAAAAACTTAATGCAATAGGGAAAAGTACAGGGTCATAGATTGGAGGACGGAGAGCGATTTCTAACAAATCAAAAATCCCAGCACGATCAAAAATGGCCTTGGTAGGGCCATGGTTTATCATACTATATGGCAAATGTGGAAAGTAGTGTCAGTTTTTGGCCAAGTACGAATACCTTATTCAAGGATTGGCTTTAGCGAAAAAGGGTTCAGAGAAGGAGGATCTTGAGTGCAAGGGAACAGCTAGTCCACCGCTGCTTGCCCAACAGAATTAGCGTCATTGAATGATGGGACCAAGTAGAACTCGTGGAGATCAGGGTTGGCTGGTGAAAGGGAAGTTGGAGTTATATACGGTCTGGTGAGAAGCTGTTGGAAGTCCTCGAAACTAAGAGAGTTGTCTGAAGAGTTCTTTGAAGTCGCCATTTACCGGAAATTATAATCTTCTCGAGGGTTTTGGGAGTGTAAGTGTTTGTAGTAGAGAAGCAAGAAGATGAACAGTGATCTGTATAAGTGACGATGCAAAATATGGGTATAATGGTGCGATGAAGTGGCGTGTTCTTTGGTTTATAGGAGTTACGTGATATTGCACTTTTTGGGACGTAGAAGGTCACTGCCAAACGAAATAATGATTGAGACTATCCGCCCTTTTAGGATTTCAAGAGGGAAAAGTATAAAGGATAAATATGGCATAAGATTAATAATTGATACTAATTTTGCCATATTGGGGGGTAATTGTTGACATACAAAAAGGAGGCTCAATTAAATGATCCAAAGAATGGAGCCCAGTTAGGAAATTCGAAGGGTGGGCCCAAACGAGGCCATGTAAAAACCCAAGATGGAGTTATGTAGCGGAGGCCCATCATCACTCAAGCCTGCGAGACGCCCAAAATCTGGGCGAGCCCATCATCACTCAAGCCTACGAGACGCCCAAGATCTGGGCGAGCCCATCATAGCTCAAGTCTGCAAGACGCCCAAGAGCTGGGCGAGCATAGTATCTTGATTGTTATTTAAAGCAACGGTTATTGAAACAGTTAATGGGTAATCTTATCACATTCCACGATCCAAGAATCTCGGTTGCAAGCAGTTAAAAAAGGGGAGTAATAGCAGCAGTTTAAAAACGACGGTTCGTTGACACGTCAGCCATTATGAAGCAAGTGGGTAGTTATAAAGCGACAAGTCCAAACGGTTTTACAAGGAAAACAGTAGTTTCTTGACAAATCATCCATTATGGAGAAAGTGGGTAGTTACAGGGCGATGAGCAATTTTCAAATGGTTCTATAAAGAAAAACTGTCAAATGAGTATAAAAGAGAAAGAGAACATAGAAGAATGGACGAATCAAACGACTCTCAAACAGAGAATTATGTAATTTTATTTTTTTTTTCTTGTTAACTTTCAATTATTTTGCGAATTCAGTGTGCTTGGGCCCCTTTGAGGTATTTCGCTTCTTGCAAATTGTAATTTTCATAAATAAAGCACCCATTGTTGGGACTTTGTCTCGAGAGGTAGTCGTTCCTTACACAATCGTCTGAACCTTCTTTTAATTGTTAGCGATACTCGATTTCCACGCGAAACAAAAGGATATTTATGTAACTGTATAGATTATATGAGGTTAATCTAGTCTTTTCCTTTTTCCTTTGCTTTGTAGTGTTTCAGCCGGTTAGTTTATATACTGGTTAGTACTGTAATTGGCCATATAATTAAGCTAAAGGTCTGCAACAGATTTTTCCCTCCATTTTCCCTCTTATCACATTTTCATGTTCTCTGCATCTCTTCATGGTATCAGAGAGGTGATTAAAACTTCCGTGCAATGGCAGAGGATTCTAATGTTGCAATAGATCATCAAGGTCAGTACGATCATACACATTTTTCTGGTGATTCGTCTGTGGGAGAAATGGTTGGAGATGAAGCTAACTCCCTTCTCAGTCGACTGGTTAATGATCCAGCCAGTCCTTACTATCTCCACTATGGCGATAACATAGGAATGCAGATTATTTTAGTTATCCTCACTGATGACAACTATTCGACGTAGAGTCTAGCTGTGGTGAAGGCACTAAGTGTTAAAAATAAGGAAGGCTTCATTAATGGAACAATTGATAAGCCGCATAAAGACGATCCTCTTTTCAGTTTTTGGAGGAGATGTAATAATGTGGTTTCCTCCTGGATTATCAACTCAATTCCAAAAGAACTCTACCCAAACGTGATGCACAAAGATCCTGCAAGGGATATCTGGATTGAGCTTCGAGATAAGTATAGCCAAGGTAATGGCGCACATATCTATGAATTGAAGAAATAGATCGCTTCGATCTAGCAAGAAAGTGGATCAGTCAGCTCCTATTTTAATAGATTCAAAGGACTTTGGGAGGAATTAGACAATTATCGGCTAGATGTTAATAGCATCTATTACAAACATGAAGATCAAGTCATGCAATTTTTTATGGGGCTGGATGATCAATTTTCTGCTATTAGAAGTCAGGTGTTACTAATGGATCCATTACCTTCATTGAATAAAGTATTTGCACTTATTTTACAAGATGAAAGGTAGAGAGATGTAGCTACTAAAAAAATCAACATTTTGAGGCATCGGCTTTTTCCAGTAAAATGATAAATGGATCATTTGGAAATCAGAGGCAATACTTGTTCAATCAGTCTCAGAAAGGGACAGGCTTATGTGCAGCTATTTTGGCATGCTTGGACATCTCAAAGCAAAGTGTTATAAACTTATTGGCTACCCTCCATGTCATAGATTGGCTAAAGAAAAAACATCTATTGCTGGTGCTGTTGCTCAAATCTCAGTTGATGACAAATCTGAGATTGCTAACTGCCATCCTAATGCTACTTTTACTCTTGACCAATGTCAACAACTTTTGGCAATGTTGGTTCCACAATTGTAAGCACAACTTTCTGCAAGTTCTTCAAAACCACAAGATGCATCATTAGCATCGTCAGCAATTTCTGAAACAACTGTTTTTTCAAGTAAGCAAGCTAGTTATAATGGTGCTACAACAGGAGTAAAATGGATCGTAGATACTGGGGCCTCAGAACACATGGTCTGCTCCATTAAATATTTGACTAATCTCTATTAAATATTTGACTAATGTGATAGCTGGGGCAAATGCATCTGTGAAATTGATAAATGGTGACAATGTGGCTGTAACAAATGTTGGCATAGTGAAGTTATCTCATGATTTGGTTTTGACAAATTTGCTTGTCTTGCCATCATTTACATTCAACTTAATATATGCTAGCAAGTTGACTCTGAAACATAATTGCTATCTGATTTTCTTGTATAACTCTTGCTTTGTACAGTATCTTTTAACATGGAAGATGATTAGGGTAGGCAAACTTGAGGATGGATTGTATCACTTTCAGCTTCCTGATCATCAGTCAAATAGCAAATCACTCATCAAATCTCTTCAGCCCACAGCACATTCTATTAAACCACTTAGTGTTAATCCTGTTGTTTCTCTTAATACTAGCTGCTGCTTCTTTTCTGACCTTCATTGTAATAAAGCTACTAATGCTTCATGTAACTAATTAAACAATGGTAATGTCAATAGCAACATTGATGTATAACATTGCCGGCTAGGATATGTGCCTTCTTCGAAATTGCCTGCTTTGCAGAAACTTGTTCCCAATATAACATTCAATAAATTCATTCATTGTTCTATTTGCCCCTTAGCTAAACAACGTAGACTCTCTTTTCCTTATAGTGAAACAAGAGCTTCCAAAGCATTTGACATAATTCACTATGACATATGGGGCCCTTACTCCATTCCTTCCTTAAATGGTTCTCAATACTTTCTCACTATTGTAGATGATTTTAGTAGGATAACATGGACATATATGATGAGAAACAAGTCTCAGACCAGAGCCATCAACCAAAACTTCTACTCCTTCATCCAAATACATTTCTAAAGCCACATAAAGACATTAAGATCAGACAATGGTGCAGAGTTTCTTATGAGTGATTTCTTTAATTCTAAAGGTATTTTGCACCAAGTTGGTTGTGTACAGATTCCACAACAAAACGGTGTGGTGGAGAGAAAACACCAGCATATCTTGAACATTGCTAGAGCTATTAAGTTTCAAGCTAACCTACCACATAAATTTTGGGGTGACTGCATTCTTACTGCCATACACATTATAAACAGAACTCCTACATCCATCCTAGCCAATAAATCTCCCTATGAAATGCTCTATCAAGCTGCACCGTCTTATACTCATTTCAGGGTGTTTGGTTGTCTTTGTTATGCAGCCACCTTGAAGAGAAATTGAACCAAATTTGATATTAGGGCCACACCATGCATTTTCTTGGGATAACCTTCTGGTATAAAGGCTTACAAGATATACAACTTTCATACTAATACAACATTCAATTCCAGATATGTCAATTTTTATGAAAATATATTTCCATTTCATCATTCTTCTCATCTTCAGTCACTATCAAACTTTGGTTATCCTTCACAGCCTAATCAAGCTCTCTTCCCAACTCATCATGATGTATCATCCCCATCCCCAGATGTCATTTTTCCTGATACTTCTGTCTCACCTCATCACAGCATTTCTCATTCTGCTCACTCTTCTCAAATTTCTTCACCTGTCATTCCACCTCCTACATCTCCAACTCCTATAGGAGAGTTAAAAAGGACTACAAGACCTCCATCCTACTTAAAGGATTACCACTGTAATCTGGCTTCTCAGGTGCCCATCCCTCAATCAGACTTATTGGCAAAAGATTCTGCATCAGGCATGAGATATCCCATATCAGATCATTTGGCCTATACTCAGTTGCCTACTGCACATAAGGAGTATACACTGGCTTTATCTACTACGTTTGAGCCTCATTCTTATGATAAAGCATCAAGGTTTCTAGAATGGTGTCAAGCTATGGACTTGGAGTACCGGGCACTGGTTTCTAATCATACTTGAGATGTTGTTAAGCTCCTAGCTCATAAGAAACCTATTGCTTGGGTATTCAAGGTTAAGATTAGATCAGATGGAACTGAAGAAAGGAAAAAGGCTTGCCTGGTTGCCAAAGGATTCACTCAGCAACCAGGTTTAGACTAAGAGGAAACTTTCTCCCCAGTTTCAAAATTGGTAACTGTTAAGACCTTATTGGCAGTAGCAGCTCAGTTGTAGTGGCATTTACATTAGTTGGACATAAATAATGCATTTCTCCATGGAGAATTGGATGAAGAGGTGTACATGTTGATGCCTTTGGATTATGAGCAGTAGGGGGAGAATGGAGAACAATTGGTTTGCAAATTAAACAAGTCCATATATGGATTGAAATAGGCTTCAAGGCAATGTAATACCAAGCTCACATCATATGTTTTGTTATAGGGATTCAGGCAGTCAAAAGCATATTACTCATTGTTTAGCAAACATAATGGCTACTCATTTACCGTCTATTAGTCTATGTGGATGATATTATTATTGGTGGAAATGATTTGTCATACATTGATCAATTTAAAAGGGAGTTAAATGATCAGTTCAAATTGAAAGATTTGGGGATTCTTAAGTATTTTCTTGGACTTGAGGTTGCTAGAACTTCAAAGGGTATTTCTATATGTCAAAGAAAATATGCATTAGAAGTCTTATCAGGTTACTTGGGAGCTAAACCAGCAGCTAATCCTTTCTCAAAATTTGAAATTGAGCAAGGATGAGAGAGACAATGTTCCTGATGCCAGCAAGTATAGGAGACTAGTGGGAAGACTTCTTTACTTAACCATAACAAGACCTGACTTGTCTTATGCTGTACAGCTGCTGAGCCAATTTCTGCAATCACCGAAACAGCCTCACTTGGAAGTAGCACACCACATTCTGAGATATTTGAAGGCCACATCAAGACACAAAACAGACTTACACCTTAAAGGCTATTGTGATGCAGATTGGGTGGCATGCTCAGATACCAGAAGGTTAATTACTGGATATTGCATCTTTCTAGGGAACTCCTTGATATCATGGAAATCCAAAAAGCAGCATACTATCTCAAGGTCTTCAGCTGAAGCCAAATACAGGTCTATGGCAGCTGTTGTTTGCGAGTTAAGTTGGCTGAAGAACTTGCTTTGTGATTTGGGCGTCAAACATTCCAAAGCTGCCTTATTATTTTGCGACAACCAATCTGCTATTCATATAGCTAGTAATCCTATATTCCATAAAAGAACAAAGCATATCGAGATTGATTGTCACTTGGTTAGTGATAAAGTTCAACCAGGGGAAGTGAAAATGCTATACACGGTATCACATGATCAAATAGCTGATTTACTAACAAAGGCATTAGGTGGATCCAGATTCAAGTTCATGTTGTGCAAGATGGGAGTATTAAACATTTACTCCTCATCTTGAGGGGGAGTGTTAAACCAATTTTAACTAAAGGATATTTATGTAATTGTATAGATTATAGGAGGTTAATCTAGTCTTTTGCTTTTTCCTTTGCTTTGTAGTGTTTCAGCCGGTTAGTTTATATACCGGTTAGTACTGTAATTGGCCACACAATTAGGCTAAAGGTCTACAACAAATTTTCCCTCCATTTTTCCTTTCATCACATTTTCATGTTCTCTGCATCTCTTCAAACCTTTAGTATGTTTTTTGACTCAAATGTAACTATTTAAGCTATATCAAGTGAAGATAATGACAACAGAAGTTAAACAATTATAAACAGATGAGAACATTATTTGTACATGCACTCACCATTTCTAAACCTTGGCCATGTCAGTCCTTGGATTGAAAGCATCCGCTCTAGGTGTCTTCCTGGAATTTGTTTCTTCATCTTCTTCATTGTTCAAATTCCTTAATTCATTGGAGTTCCTCTAGTCAGTCAGAATATGTGAACTCTTGCCTTTCCAATATATAATATGAACCTTCTTCTACCAACTTCAATTCAAAACAAACACGTCCTTTAAGGGCCAATTTAGTGTCTTGACTAAAATTCCCTTACCAAAATGACGTGAGTGGATTGCATGCAACCGTTTGAGATGACCTTATCATTTAATATCACATCACCTACGATGATTAGCTCGTCTCCATTATTCATAAGTTTGGGAGACTTCACAATTAATACAACAATCAATCCACCTGATCAAGTGTGCTTCATCGCCATCGAGTCAATTGAATACGCTTCATTGGTAGTACGAGTTTAGTATTGGTGTACAACCCTTCTACCTACGAGTTAGATAATACGTGGAGAATACTTTTACTTATGTCTAGGAGGAGATTGATGACAAGGGTATTTTTCAGTGGGATTTGACAATCAAGTTATCCGTGTTCCATCAATTGACGAGTATGATTCACACGACGAGCCTTGTAAGCATCTATTATGATGTATGACGTTCGAGATTGGTATAAAATTGCATGAGATTTAAAAAAAATGAGATTTTTGGTAATTATCATATCCTGATAAGTTAATATTTCGCAATCTTTAATTGGAAGTCATGCATACTCTTCGTTTCCACTTTATTTATTACGTATTTTTGTTCTCGTTTAATATAAAATAAGTCAAGTCAAAGTATTTTAAATGAATATCCTTCAATAGTAGTGATGTTTGATGCGAGTATATAAATAGAAAGACAACGCGAAACTTGATAAATTGCAGTCATTTGACTTTGACCTCCAATTCATGGAACAAGTTGTCAATATAATGGTTTTCATTCAAAAACAAGTGGAGAAATTAAGCCATGGGATTAAAATCGGATTTTTAGAAAATTTTGATAAAAGTTGATATAATGTATGATTAAAAAATTGTGGATCACACAAAATATGTGGTTGAAATTAATTATTGACTTTCACTAAAATTAAAATCTGAAAAGATAATTTTGTTTTCATTAAAAGGAAGAAAAATACAATAAGTAACATTAACCGAGGCCTTGAGTCCTTGACCTTGTAACAACTGTTCATATATTTGAGTAATGTTATTTAAAGCTTATTTGTTCACAGAATTTTTTAAGGAAAAATGATTTTTATTAGAGAATGTATGATTTCTCATAAAATATGTGATTAAAAATGAATTTAGCGGAAATAAGTGCCAAAGAAGCCTTTTAGTACAAATAGAGCCTAGGCCCTACGTTTTAACTTGTTCCATTATTTGATATCTGTCTATTACGATTTACAAGCATGAAAACTTGAAAATAAATTCACATAAAGTTAGGGGTTGTTTGACAAATTATTTTATAAAATTTTAGTAGAATTTTGATAAAATTTTATGAAACTAGCACTAAAATCATAGAAGGTAAAGAGACAATTAAAGAGCACGTGCGTCATGTCAATAGTTTTATAGTATTTGACACTATTAATATTTAATATAGAGCATTTTATACATAATACAAAGTACATTTAAAAACACTCCAACAATGCTTTATAGTTTGACTCTTCACTTTGTTTCTATATAAATATAATATTTTATAAATAGAGAATCGATTTAAATATGATCTGAATAATATAAAAATGAGAGTATTGAAACTTGTAACTTATTAAGTCCAATGACTCCAATTATTATAGAATAAAAATAGAGACCGAGTTTGACTATCCAAACTTGTAGAGCAAACTTCACTCTCTATTTTAAAATTTTAAAATAAATAGCCTTTTGAAACTTACTTATTTTTAATAATCTAATTTTCTAAAATAAAGAGTATATTGTATTTTGAGAGTTTCTTAAAAATGTTCTTAGATAACCAATTGAACAAACTTAGCCCATGTTTGGATTTCATTTTAATCTTAATATATATATATATATTTTTTTATTCTTTTTAACCACATTTTTTTCAATAATTACACGTAAATTCAAATTTTTTCTTTCTTTTTTAACCACATATTTTTCCAAAAATTACTATTCTAATACATTTTTCCAAAAAACTTTATTAAAATGGAGACCAAACAAGGCTTAACAAACAATCATTAGAGGCTAATTAGCTAAATATATAACAGTAATGCTACTCGTCTAGTGTCCCAATTATATATAAAAAACAATACATTTCAAACATTAACAATGTATTAGTTACCACACTACCATATAGACCAACAATCATCTAAACTCTAGATGAATAACATTATTTATTGAATAATTATTCAATGTACAGTACTTTATTGTCCACAAATGGCCGTCAAGTATCAAAAGACAAAGCCAAGTATTTTTGTTAGTAAGATTTAATCTATGGTAAAATTTATTTGTGGTAATTATATTTTCATTCTATTATCAATCAGATAATTGTGTACTTCAATTTTATCCAATTGATTAACCACATTTCGAAAAAAGTATCTATAATCACTACAAAAAAAGTGGTTTCAGATACGGAATTATCATTCGCAGAAGCCATGAAATCCGTTGATAATAACTTTTAGAGACAGAATCCATCAGTCGATAAATCACACAATAAACACCCCTCCGGCAAATACAACGATGGATTTATATTAGCCGTCGGTAATTGCAACGGAAAATTTACAAAGTTAGGGAGGCACAATCGAACTTGAAAAGAAGTTGGAAGAAATTTTACAATCGAAAATTTACGTCCAAAAAAATCATACCACACGTAATTTTGCATCCGAATATAACTTTTTCGGATGTAAAAAATGTAAAATTTTGAAAATTTTTGATATTATATTCCATATAAAATTTCCTAATAAAATGATGAAAATTACATTGAGAAATTTGTATTGCGAAAATAATAAAGATTAATGAAATAATTGAATTTTTTTAAAAAAAAATTCGAGTTGGACGTCTTTCTTTAAGACACGCATTTAACGTATTTTTAATTATTTTCAATATTTGTTTGGACTGTTCGAATACGAGTATCACATCAAGAGCTTTATTCAAAACTCTACTGTATTCGTTAAACATCTAAGCTAATCGCATGCTAGCAGCCTCTTAAAAATTTTAATCGTACAACAGCTTTAAGTTTAAATAACATTAAAACGGGGATTTTGGTGGAGATTAAAATCAAATTTTTAGTTAATTTTGATAAAAGTTAAATAGTTATAGATTTCATGAAATATGTTATTAAAATTAATTGTTAATTTTGATTTAGATTAAAATTTAGATTTCAATCGATACCAAACATGACTTTAAAAAAAAAATTCAAAAGTTGGGGGGCACGTGTCCCCCAGGACCCCCCCCCCCCCCCCACCCCCCCCCCCGGGTCCGCCAGTGGCTATTTACCAACGAAATTTGTCGTAGATAATTAGAGACAGAATTTTAGTCACTAATTCGTTTGTGATTAACGAAGACATATTTCATATGGAATTACTTGTTAAACACCTATGAATATTCTGTTTTTGTTTATGTCGCTAAGCTAACTATCAATATGTTTCCTACCGAATTATTTGTTGTTAAATAGCTACGAATCTTCTATTTTTGCTTCCATCACTAAATACCAACATATTAACTACAAAACTAATTGTTTCTAAATAGTTACAAATCTTCCATTTTTTTTTATTTCCGTCAAAAATTTGGATTACAATTAAAAAATCCATTAATTATTATATTAATATATTTCTATTGTGAATTAAAATTGTTTTAAAATCATAGATAAACAAAAAACGAATACGAAATTACAAATATTTTCATTCTATTAATCTAAATTTCAAAGTTACACAAAATTAGATCAGTTTTGCTTCCATTTCAAAAGTCAATACTAAAATTATACACTTGATCAATTAGCAAAAGAAAGATGTACACACTTTCAATTGTAAATTTTGATAAACAAAATAAACATTTAGTATGCCCAATCATTGAAGTTCATTGTGCTTGAATGACTAATCTCGTGATTCATTCATTTCTCCCAACATTCTAAGTGTGGTTTATTCGAACTCAATGCGCTTCTTCTCTTCTTCTCGCCTACCATCTTCCATTTTTTGAAGTAATTCATTTTTTTCCCTTGTAAGTTGATCTATCTTTTCACAAGAAGAACGAAATTCCTCTTGTAAAGTGATGAAATCAGCGTGTAATGAATTCAATGCGCTTCTTCTCTTCTTCTCCCCTACCATCTTCCATTTTTTGAAGTAATCCGTCATTTTTCGCTCATAAGTTGATACATCTTCTTACAAGCAAAACAAATTTGCTCTTGTAAAGTGATGAAATCTACGTGTCCATCATATGGAACATTAGGTGAACCAGAGGGCGTGCTATCTTTGTGCGAAAATTTCCATTAAATACCGAGCCTATACAAGTGACCACATTTACAAGGGCCTTGAGTTGCTTCACATCATGCTTCAATGTCAATTTCAAGTTGTTGCACATTTGAACCATATTGCAGTGTCATATTTTTCCTGTAAAACAAAAGCAACTCAACTCTATATAAAAAAAGGCATGAATCATTGTATATTAGTGGTAAACCTAGTAACGCTGCTTAGACTGTTCTCAATACTATAGTAATGCTAATGCTACTGTCCTTGCCAATGGTCAAAATGCAGACAAGCTAAAACCATAAGAATTGAAGGGTCATTCAAGACAAAATCATAAAAAAAAAACATGTTTTGTGCATTACCAATCAATTCTGGATACATGATGTTTTACATCAAATATCAATGTCAAGGATTCAGAATAGATTAAACAATGTTATCAACAAATCAGCCAAATTTCTTTGGACCCTAAATCAGAATGGATTAAAAGTTATTTAGTGCTACCACAATATATAACTTTAGTTAGCCGGAAGATATAATATTAAGTTCTTTATTACACATGCACTACACTCTAAGAAAACCAACAATATATAGAAACATGATAGAACAAATGAAGTGGTGACACTGCTCCATCTTACTGTAGTTGCCATCTTCAGTTGAAGTTAACATCGGTATGAGTTTTGAAAAGGATCAAATGGTTGAAAAGTGGTGAAGATGTTGTAAACTCTGCATATGTTGAGTATGAATGAAGGGAGAGTGGGATATATGGGGAAAAAATGAGGGAATGAATTCCAGACTTGAAGAAGAATCTCATTTCATTGAATACTCTTGATTCAAAATGTTATACGTTCTCTAAAAAATGTGGAGTCTTGAGGAATCGAAAGAGTATTCGTATTGTATTGGAGGGGTGAAAAATGTCCCAGTTATAAGCAAGGTCATGCAGAATTTGTGAAGAAAATTCAGCACATATTTAGTACCATGGTGGAGATTCGGTTTGGTACTGTACATTTGGGATTTGGTATGTGGTCCATATTGAAGAATAGTACTCAATCCAGTTTGGAGATTTGCCACCATTACCTGCGATTCCATCGTATTCAATTGTTAGGGATAGACCTATTTGAGATATGTACATGGATTCTGATTTGGTTGCACATGCTTTTAGTGTTTTTGAAGGTGTTGAGACTAGCCGGTGGTCTTCTATGAAAACATTGGGAGTTGATTATGCTACAGGGTGTGCTTTGACACTATTTGGTAATTTCTAATTCTTTATGAATTTTGAGGAACTCGGTGTTTGGGTTTATGTGTCCCTGTTGGATACCGTGAAAGAGGAGCAGTATTATTGTGTAGGAGAAAGTTTGTTTCTCGTTAAAGGATTCAGATATTTTCATTGCAATCTAATTTTTTTTTCCAGTTGGAGAAATTTGGAGTTTCGTTCATTGGATCGAAATTTGCACGTGTTTTTATTGGAAAAATATTATTTCCTTTATTCCACTTGATTTTTTATCTTGTTTCCATTTTTTTGTGGTGTTTCTAAAGTTTGGCATTCACCCTTATAAATAGTAGACTATTTTCACAAGTTTTGTATTACTGAAATATAAAATAATTTTGTAGGCACAATTATTATACTTTTTTATCTATATTAGTCAATTGAATAAATACTCTGTTTATCTGTCAATTAATTATTTTGTCTTTTATCTTATTATTTTTTAACGATCATATACTTCATATCGTATCATATATATTACTTTGATCCGTTTTATTTTCCAACAAATTAATCTCATAAACAATAAAATCAATCATATTTTACTTTCAATGTTACTCATCGATGATTTTCAATAACACATTCTTGTTATTTTCAAATGGTATTACCAGATATTTAGCACATTACCAACTGATAGATCCATAGGTAAATTTTAATTAAATTCTAATTCTTTTAATTTTTAGTATCAATGATCAGTATGTCACAATTTTTGTTAGTGATTTTTTATATTTATTTTTTTTAAAAATTACATACGGATTAACAACGGAATCTCAACGACAGCTATATGCTGTTTGTTATTCCGTTGTAATCAGATTTATTTTATAATTATAGATTTTTAAAAATATTTCGTTGGAAAATCATCGCTATTCTATTGCTAATAGCAGCGAATTGCATACGTTGGTAAAAAAATCGTCTCTAAAGCCTCCCTTTTTAGGAGTGAATTTATACTTTCTATATTTAGCAGCTGGAAAACATATTCAATCAAAATTATTTTATTCGGTCTATAATTCAACAAATGATCATGGAAGGATCAATCCTACAAATATATATTAAAAAATTAATAAATTATTACTCTCGTAAAATGTTCGTTAAACCAAATATGTAAATTACTTCAGATTAAAAGGAAACTAAATGATACTTATTTTGCAAAAAATAGAAACAAAAATGCTACATCTTCAATAATGGACTCTTTATAGTTCGCCAAAGAATGACAAATATGTAATGTACTTGAATTTGCCTCGCAATTTTTGTTGGTGATTTTTTAAATATTTTTAATATTTATTTTTTAAAAAAAATTACATACGGATTAACAACGGAATCTCAACGACGGCTATACGTCGTTTGTAATTCCGTTGTAATCACATTTATTTTATAATTAAAAATTTTTAAAAATATTTCGTTGGAAAATCATCGTTATTCTATTACTAATAGCAGTAGGATGGCATACATTGGTAAAAAAAATCGTCTCTAAAGCCTCCCTTTATAGTAGTGAATTTATACTTTCTATATTTCGTAGCTAGAAAACATATTCAATCAAAATTATTTTATTCGGTCTATAATTCAACAAATGCTCGTGAAAGGATCGATCCTACAAATATATATTAAAAAATTAATAAATTATCACTCTCGTAAAATGTTCATTAAACCAAATATGTAAATTAATTCAGATTAAACTCACAGCCCGTCTCGATAGTGAAACTCCACCTCTCGAAAACCACTCTAGCATCCTTGCTCATTATCACCCGAATTAACTTATATAGTTTCATATATTCCAGCCATTCAAATAGATTAATTCATTAAATTGTTGTAAATAATATGTTATTGGTGAATGACAATTGTACCTTGCAGCCCTAGATATTATTACCGTATGTATATTTATTCATTCCCTATAAATATAGGGCTTTGATTGTCATTATAATATACATAAGTTTATTGACTTTTCTTATTCTCATCTTTTTTCTCTCTCTCTTTTCACAACACGTTATCAGCACGAAAGCTTAATTTTTCAAATTTTAGAAAAGGTAGTAATTTTTTTTTTTTTAAACATAATCATCTCTCACATATACCAAAATCGATTTGGTGACATGTGAATCTTTTTTTATACATATTCATTATAAAACGTGTAAATTTCTTCCCGAGAATTTTTGGTGAATCATTTTGCCATGTGAATTTGGTGACATGTGTATTTCTTCCAAGCATTTTGTTTCTGCCACAATTAACGTGAATTTCTTTTTATGCTACAAACAATTTGTGTATGAATTTACTGCGAATAATTTAGCATATATGCCCACAATGATTAGTTTAGTGGATGTTGACCAAAGAATTATTATTATTATTATTATTATTATTATTATTATTATTATTATTATTTTTCATTATACATATGCATCTATAAAACAAGTTTATTAGCTTCTAACTTTTGTTCTCTCCTTTTTCTTTTTAATTTATAAGCAAATATATGGATTTTGACGAGCCAATTATAAGCATTTGACAAAATTCTTTTAAAAATAAATCATTAGCCACATTTAATTTTGTAATTATATGACAGAACTAATCAGCCCATGCAAATCATTGCAGCAACTTTATGCTTGTGTTATTTTTGTATATTTGAAAAATGTATACGATGATTTTTTTTATTCTTTTTGTATCTTTAACCCGATTAAATA
>CAIGRM010119428.1:4217-17395 GCA_903798335.1 Fraxinus albicans
TTCATGTACAAGAAGCATAACTCTTAGAGGAATAATGTACTCTTTTTCTTTATTAGGATTTTCTCACATGATTTTTCCTAGTAAGATTTCAACGAGATATATTCTTTAAGTAATAAATGTCCATAATTTACAAGACATTTACTTTCAATATAACTTTACGATTTTACTCACATTTTATAAATTGTATATGAGACTTCCAAAGAGAGCAACAATAAAATTTGATTTTCAATGGACTATTATGCCAACTAAAGTGAAATAAGGTTACATGAATATATTGTATGATAACAATATAACTTTTATTGCACAACTCTAAGGAAACTCTATCGAAGGAGACATGATAAATTATATTTGTCCAAAATTCTATATACATGAGCTTTAGAAGATGATTTCGATGTTTAACAAATCCGCTCGCATGTTAATGTGGCTGATTGGGTCTATTCTGACATGTAGAGGATGACATATATTTGATATGGCAAGTCAAATTCTAAACTGGGCATGTGACGGTTCTTGAGGTAGCATGTGATGGAGACAAATGGTCTTGAGGCGTGTGTAGCTGTTATATTATGCACAAAACATACAGGCAACTGTAACGGCTTCTGTAGCCTTAGATTAGAATATAAAAATGAATTAAACTTGTTGTACACTAAGAGAATAAAAATGAATTAAGCTTGTTGTACACTAAGAGCATACAACAAGTTTGAAACTCTATTATGTGTCAAAATCTGAGCCATTGTTTAAAATATTGTTAAAATCAATGTATAAAAAAATGTCATCTCATAATAGTGTCAATTTGATATACATGTAACAAAATTGTATAAATATGATGTCTTCTGGAATCAGAATTTGATATAGAATCGATATATGACACCAAAAGTAAAATTGGACGACAAAGTTATACTGACAGTGACGGGATGTCGTGATTTCGGACATGAATTGCCATAGCTATGAATTCCCACGACAAGAGCCAACAACAGCCATAAATTTTTTTTTTAATTGTAATTAGGCAAGTTTTTGAACAAAGAAAAAGGAGGAAAGTGTATTTCTTTTTGTGTGTTTAATAATGGAAGACTACAATTCATTTTTTCAAGCAGTAACAAACTCAACTACTAATAATTTAAGTGAATAAGACCAAGACTTTCGATCTATAGCTTATTCTAAACAGGGGATAGAGTGGGGACTGGATAGGCCAAGATAGAGATTTTAACTGTTTTTTTTTTTTTTTAAATACATAGCCCATGTCCAAAACAATTTCAGCCGTGTAAAAGAAATGTAACTCAAACCCACCTAATATCTTGTTGACAAAGGCATAAAGCATTCTAATTAACTTACCCTTGAATTTGTTAACTCTAATTTAAAACAATTACTCTACTTGTTTAGATAGATTTCAAACTTGGTTGCTCATTTCTAGTTGCTTAAATTCTGCACTCAATTTTACACCACTCTTAGGATACAATACTTAGCAGGTATTTATTTGTTAGTCTCTAATTTTCTATTGATAATAATTTTTATTCAAATGAATTTAATATGTCATATTAATTTTTAATTATTGGAATGTTGTTGTCTTTGTCTTTTTATTATTTGATCTTTGTTGCCTTCCCAGATTATTTTTAAATTGGTTGTTCTTCCTTTTTTCTTCTAATTTTTCTTTTGCGATTTTTAGAATTTAGAGATGGAAGGTCAATCTTTTGCTAGGAGAAGAAATATATTATTTTCATTCTATGTAAAAAGGCCAATCTAGTGAGTATACACTTATGATGGACTACCAGAAATTAACCTTCATTCGTAGCATGCAATGCTTCATTAACGAGAAGTTAAAGAGTTGCAGAGGGATGTCAAATGTGAAGAAGAGAATTGGCGGGAGAAAATGGTTGAAATGAATTTCATAGATACCAAATGATTACAGCTCACACTTATATACAAAATCAGCTAACAAAGTCACGCTTATTCTGTGATGGATTATTTACATAATGACATAAATAACCTTAGCTAATATTGAGCTCAACACTCCCCCTCAAGATAAGGAGTAAATATTCAACACTCCCATCTTGAACAACAAGTTTTTAAACTGTGTTACACCTAAAGCTTTAGTCAACAAATCTACAACCTAATTTTGTGAGGCAATGTATAGCATTTTTATTTCACCTGCTTGCACCTTGTCTCCTACCAGATGGCAGTCTATTTCGATGTGCTTTGTCCTCTCTAAAAAATAGGATTGCTAGCTATGTGAATGGCGGATTGATTGTTGCAAAAGGGATGCCTTGTTCTGTTCAATACCCAAATCATTTAGCAGATTCTTAAGCCAGCTTATTTCACATATAGCTGCTGCCATCGATCTATATTCGACTTCAGCAGTAGACCTTGAAATGCTATGCTTTTTTTTGTTTTTTTTTCCATGGTATCAATGAGTTCCCCAAGAAGATGCAATATCCAGTGATAGATCTTCTAGTGTCTGAACATGCTACCCAGTTAGCATTGCAGTAACCTTTGAGCTGTAAGTGAGGTTTGCTTTCAAAGAATAAACTTTGTCCTGGAGTCTTCTTTAGATACCTCAGAATATGGTGAGCAGCTTCCATGTGAGGCTGCTTTGGTAACTGCAAGTATTGGCTTAACACTTGCACATCATAAGCTAGATTAGGCCTTGTTATAGTGAGATAAAGTATTTTTCCTACTAGCCTTCTATTCTCACTAGCATCCAGTACATTGTCCCTTTCATCTTTACTTAATTTCAGATTATGTGGTAGATGATTAGAGGTAGGTTTAACTCCAAGGTAACCCGCATATGATAGGACCTCTAAGGCATACTTTCTTTGGAACACAAAAATACCCTTTTCATTTCTTACAATTTCAAGACCAAGGAAGAATTTAAGAGTTCCTAAGTCTTTCAGCTTGAACTGATCATTAAGTTCCTTTTTAAAATGATCAATGTATGGTAAATCATTCCCACCAATTATGATGTCTTCTACGTAAACCAACAAGATAGTAAAAGAGAAGCCATTACTTTTGGTAAACAAGGAATAATCTGCTTTCGATTGTTTGAAGCCTTGTGATAAAATGTGTGAAGTGAGCTTGGCATTCCATTGTCTGGAGGCCTGTTTAAGGCCGTAGATAGACTTGTTTAGCTTACAAACTAAACGCTCACCGGCCTTCCCCTGCTGATCGTACCCAGGAGGAGGCAACATGTATACTTCCTCATCTAATTCTCCATGGAAAAAAACGTTATTGATATCTAACTGATGCAAGTGCCACTTTAATTGAGCAGCCACAACCAACAAGGTTTTAACAGTCACTAACTTAGCAACATGAGAGAAAGTTTCCTCATAATCTAAACCTGATTGCTGTATGAAACCTTTGGCAACCAAATGAGCCTTCTTTTGTTCTTCAGTGCCATCCAATCGAAGTTTAACTTTGTATACCCATTTACATTCTACATGTGTCTTATGATCAGGAAGTTTGACAAAATCCCAAGTATGGTTTGAAACAAGGGCCTGATACTCCAAATCTATGGTATTGCACCAGTCTGGATGCTTAGAAGCTTCACTGTATGACTGTGGTTCAAAAGAAGTAGACAAAGCCAAAGCAAAATGTTTATGTGCAGGCGATAACCTAGCATAATCCAGGTAATCTGAGATGTGGTACCGCTTACTTGTAACATGACCTTTTGCCATAGAATCTGACTGGGAGATAGGCACTTCAGAAATAAGATTACAGTGTAATCCAAGAGGTAAGATGATGGTTTGATAACTCTTTTTAACTGTCGAACAGAGGCTGGAGGTAAATGAAATGAAGGAATTATATGATGAGTGATTCTGGGAGACTTGTTAGAATTAAAGTTATTTGAAATTGAGAAGGAATTAGTGGCTGTATCAAGATTCAAGGAGGAATCAGATGCTTCATGATAGGCAGGGGACTGAGAGGTGAAGATATTCTGATGAGACTGTGGAGGATCTTGAAAATGGGATAAGGATTGAAGGAAATTAGGATGATGAAAGGGAAAGATACTTTCATGAAAAATGACATCTCTAGAATAAAATGTGACATTGGAATGGAGATTATAAAGCTTATATGACTTCATATCGTAGTGATAACCAATGAAGATAAAAGGGATGGCTCTAGGATCAAACTTCAATCGATTTTTCTTCAATGTAACAGCATAGCAGAGGCAGCCAAATACTCATAGATGAGTGTATGAAGGTACAGCCTAGAAGAGTATTTCATAAGGTATTTTGTTAGCAAGAATAGAAGAAGGTGTTCTGTTTATAAGGTGAGTGGCAGTAAGGATGCAATCACCCCAGAATTTGTGTAGTAGATTGGCTTGAAATTTGAGGGCTTGGGCAATGTTTAAGAGATGCCGATGTTTCCTCTCAACTATCCCATTTTGCTGTGGAGTTTCTACACAGCTGACTTGGTGTATGATGCCTTTGGAATGGAAAAACTCAATCATGAGAAACTCAGACTAATTGTCAGACTATAAAGACTTGATGTTGCTTTGGAAATGAGTTTGAATTAATGAGTAAAAAGACTAAATGATAAAAGGCTTTTGAAGCTCTTGTTTCAATACGAGGAAAAGATAATCGATGCTGTTTAGCCAATGGACAAAATGAACAATGTAGAAATTTATTGATCTTAATATCAGGAACATATTTGTGGAACACAGACAATTTAGAAGTAGGTACATGACCAAGTCTACAATGCTAATGTCAATGTTGCTTCTAATATTGTTGGTGTCTAAGGAATTACAAGAAATAGTAGTAAATTTATTACAATGAAGATTGGAAACAGGGCTGCAACATGATATAACAGGTTTAACACTTGAATGTTCGACAGAGTGTGTTGATGACTGGTGAGAACTGATAGATGGCTTGCTGTTGGAGTTAGAATTTTTCTGATGATCAGGGGATTGCAACTGGAAATGGTACAATCCATCCTCAAGGTTGCCTACCCCAATCGTCCTCCATGTTAAAAAATCCTACACAATGCAAGTGTGATACATAAAAATTAGAAAATAGTGGTGTTTGAGAACCAAATTACTTGCAGAAATGAGATTAAACTTAAAAAAAATGGCACCATAAGAACATCAGTTAAAATCAATTCATCAGACAACTTCACTGTGCCAACACTTGTAACATCTACACGATATCCATTTGATAGCCCAACAGATGCATTAGCCCCAGCTGTGACTTCAATTAAGTACTTGTTAGAGCATACCATGCGTTCAAACGCTCCAGTATCAATGATCCATTTATCTTCATTCTCGTTACCATTAAAACAGAATTGATTACCTGAGAATGTAGATGGTTCAAGAGTGGCTAATGAGGCCAATAATGCATCCTATGACTTAGAATTTCTAGTGGATAATTGTACTTGTAATTGGGGAACAAGAATGGCCAAAAGTTGTTGGCACTGATCTGGTGTAAAAGGCACATTAGATCGATGGCTAGGAATCTCAAGCCTCCTGTCAGATGGAATTTGAGCAATAGCACCAGCAATAGGTGACTTTCCTCTAGCAAATTTATGCCCTGGAGGATAACCAACTATCTTGTAACATTTTCCTTTAATGTGACCAAACATCCTGCAATGGCTACATATAGGTTTGTCCTTCCTCTGAAATGAACTGAATGAATTATACCTCTGATTAGCATCCGATCCATTCATCATTCTACTGGCAAATACAACAGCCTTGAAATGTTGCCATTTCTTAGTAGCAACATCCTTTTGCCTCTCATCTTGTAGAATGAGTGCAAAAACTTTGTTCAATGAAGGTAGAGGATCTATCAATAAAACTTGGCTTCTAACAGTAGAGAATTGATCATCTAACCCCATGAGAAATTGCATAATCTGATCCTCATCCTTATAATAATTGCTGTTAACTTCTGGCCTGTAATTGTCTAACTTTTCCCAAAGTCCTTTGAATCTGTTGAAATAGGAACTAACAGATCCATTTTCCTGCGAAATCGAAGCAATTCGCTTCTTCAGTTCCATTTCCTTGGATGTACCTGTCTCCCAGCTCATTCTATATCTCCATCGCAGAATCTTTATGCATTACACTAGGATAGAGCTCCTTAGGAATAGAATTTATTATCCAGGAAGAAACAACATGGTTGCACCTTCTCCACACACCGAACAGCAGGTCATCCTTGTTCGGTTTGCTTGTAGATTCATCAATGAATCCTTCTTTGTTTTTAACACTCAATGCCATAACCACAGCTCAACTCCACGTCGAATAGTTATCTTCATTGAGAACAATAGAAATGAGTTGCATACCAGTGTTATCTCCATAGTGGAGATAATGTAGACTTACCGGGTCGGAGATCAATCGGCTGAGAAGAAAATTATTATCTCTGTTGCCATTTCAGCAATGGGCTAATCGCCATATGAATTCCCATGAGCATACTGACTTTCTAGATCTACTGCAACATTTGAGTCATTCACCATTGTGCGAAAGCTCCAATAGATCGCTCTGATACCATGAAGAGTTGCAGAGGGATGTCAAATGTGAAGAAGAGAATTGGCAGGAGAAAATTGTTGAAATGAATTTCATAGATACCAAATGATTACAGCTCGCACTTTTATACAAAATCAGCTAACAAAGTCATGCCTATTCTGTGATGGATTATTTACATAATGACATAAATAACCTTATCTAATATTGAGCTCAACAGAACTAGCTGAAAAATAGATTTATATTCTATTATATAATAATATTATGTCTCAAATTGTCGACAGAAGGACTTAAATAAATAATATTACTATTTGAGTCCCACTTTGTTGTGAAAATGATATTTGTGATAGTGATTTTTTGGATAATATGTGGTTAAGAAGAAGGAAAAATTTTGGTTTTATGTGCTAAATTATTGTATTGAATAATGTGTATTTGAAAATGAGTTAGACGAAAAATGAATTTTTAGAAAATGGGGCTCAAATCTGGGCTTAACAAATTTATTTATTTGTTTTTGTATAAATTTTCTTAAGTTTCAAACCCTTAGCAAAAATGTTGGATCTGCCTCCTAATTCTGAACATATCCTTTCGTTTCATCCTATGTGTTTTGAACCCCTTAGCAAAAATGTTGGTCTTTTTCTAACTGCTTGTCTTGACTTTTTCCAACTTGATTTGCTGCTTTGGTGAATACTCCTATGTTTCTTGTTGTTTACAAATTACAATTCCTGGTCTTGGACTAGGGAATGCAGTAGTTTTTGTGAGTTACCCTTGTCCGACTGGCTGTTTCTGCAAATATAAAATAATGCACTATACGAATTTGGGATTGTCTACAACTACTTTCAGTCTCTTCATTTGTTCGATTGATCTGCTATTAGGGACTAATATGGTTAATGAACTTACCAGAAAAGCTCACACTTACCATTGAGAAAAAGTTACATTATATACAAATTATACCAAACGGAAGCCTATGAGATTTATCACAAAGACAAGAATTTGCAACGATTAAAAGTGGACTCAGATACAAGAACAAAATTAGTATACACGAGAATGTTAATGGACGGATGACCATGACATTGATCCCACTAACTTATTGATGACTTGGTGGTGTGAACATGTGGCTGTAGAGAACGCAGTTGGTTGTGAAAAAAGTGAAGTTGGCCATTCATAGACTTCCCCATTATTCTGGCCTTGGATGATTGATGTCGCCGTATTCGAATACTCGACGTTGAAACAATCAAGAAAAAAAAATCTAAAAGCCTTCTTTAGATTGTAAAATTGGGAAGCACAGAGAAATTTTTTATGGATGTGAGGTGCGCATAAAATATTATTTAATTTGAAAGTAGAAGGAGGTGTGACAAGGTTAATAGATTGCAAAAGAGGGAAAATCGCCCACATTATAATTACCTTATGGTGAGGTTCATTTGATATCCAATAATTGCTCAAACCAGTATGAGTTATTTGAACATGTTTATCATCGTCAACAGTAATGATATCATTAGCATCATACTTCAAATGCACAGGAAATTTGTGAAAGTCCTTGGTTATGTGATCTGAAGCTCCAAGATCAGCTATCTAGTTTGTTAGGTTTTATAGTTTTTGGCAATCTTTAGACAAAAAATATAGTTGTAAAAGAGTTTTAAAAGTCAAAGAGTCAATTGGTAGGTTGTATACATCATTTGGGAGTTCTTGTGTTCAGTTATGGAACAAGTTGCCGGATTTCTGCTAGCCCGTCGCTAGTTGTTGCTCGAGCGTCTAAAACATGAACACCTTCACTATCCTGTTGCTCACTTGCCGCTGGACTCTCGCTCGAGCGACGGTGCTAAATATGAGACGATAATTTACGTTGTTGGAGAATTCTATTTATCCTATACTATCCCAAAACCTAAATACTGTAGATGCCCAAGCTTCACTTTGTGAAAAGACTGGGTTGAATATTATTTTATGTGAGAGATTTCTTTTATCACATCCTACATGTTATTCAATCTCCATTTATTAAACTAAAATCATTGAAAACATCAAATCCATATAATCAAAACATCAAAACCCAACTTTTGCATAATGAAATATAAAGATCAAGAAAGGTAACTTGAGTTCCCATTGAAGGAGAACATGAGTTCTCGGGTGATCCACATGAAATAAACAATTCCTGAAGGATGAGAGATGGTGTAGGAGCATACAGTTCAGGATGGGCCATGGTGATTACAGTTAGAAGGTTAGACAGTACTAAGGTTTAGTCTCTTTGAACAGTCTGTAAGTCTTTATCATTTATAGTGGAGCCTACTAGCTTGGGCCGAGAGTTTTTATCCCATGATAGGTTTTCTCTGCTAATAATTTTGTGGTGTTGTTCATTTCTATGTGATATATCAACTGTAGCAATTCAACTTAGGATATTATTGTATGTGAATTCATTTGGATAAAATTAATAATTGTAATTTGCTGCTGTTATTAATTAACAAACTTAAATTCCGCATACAAACTCATAACTTTCAAGTGGTATCAGAGCTTCAATTTGATTCATAACCCTAACTTAATCTAGATGAGCAAGTTCAATGTCAGAAGCAATTATCCATGTTGGAAGGTTAGAATGGGAGCCTTTCGTAAGTCTCTAGACGATCGAATTTGGGTTAGTGTACAAAATGGTTAGATTGTCCCTCTATTACTGTTTCAGTTGTAGTTACCCCTACAGACATATCCCTTTGGACTTAGGATGAACAAACTGAGTGTAAATGGAATTGTAAATGGCTTCATGCCTTATTCATGGTTGTATTTGTCAAAGAATTTAGGAGAATATCAATGTGTGAGACCGCAAAAGAAGTTTGAAATATCTTAGAAACCATACACAAGAGAACCAAAATTGTAAACAACTTCAAACTGCAGATGTTGACTACTAGGTTTGAAGAAATTAGAATGAATGACGATGAATCATTTGATGATTTCTACGCGAAGTTAAATGACATAGTGAACTCAAGCTTCAACCTAAGTGAAAAAATTCCTGAATCTAAAATTGTTCAAAAAGTCCCTAGTAAACTCCAGAAAGACAAGCGTGATAAGACTAATACCAGGAGTTCTAATAAGAAATCTCGGTCAGTTAGGTGTCATGAATGCCAGTGCTTTGGTCACTATAGGATGAATGTCTTAGTTATAAGAAGAACCTAAATAAAGGAAGTTGTAAGGCAATGGTGGTGTCACTAAATGATGATAAATCCACTTCAAGTGACTAGAGTGATTCCTCTAGCAGTGCGGATGAAAGGAACTATATGGCCTTCGTATTTATAGTTAAGTATGATTCAGAAAGGACAGTGAGAAGGTTGATATGAAAATGTAGTGAGAATTACGAGGAAGATTCTGATGATGATTCAGAGATTCGTGAGGCATATCATCAATTGTTTGAAGAGAGTCTTAGGATAAACAAGGTAAATAAAGCAGTATTGAAGAATGTTAATAAACTTGAGTTAGAAAGAGAGAGCCTCATAACTAACCTTCCTGATTATACCAAAAGTCTTAGTGAGTTAAGATTTTTCAATGAGAACTTAGAGGCCAAAGTTAAAACCCTAACAAGTGACTTAGAGAAATCCAATATTCAACTCCATTCATTCTTAAGTGGTACTCATAAGCTTGATAATCTCTTAGGGATAAACAAGATAGCTGGAAATAGGCAAGGTCTATGATATACTCAAACTGATAATAATATTGCTAATTCATCCAAAACCATTTTTGTCCCAACCACTAACAGACCTAGGAATGGTACTAATACTGAATCCAAAGGCAATGGTGTCTTTGAACAGTAGCCTACTAGACAACATATGACCAATTGACTCAAAAACCAACATCAGAAATCATGTAGTTTTGAACCTTTGTTTATTCCTACGTGTCACAATTATGGTTAATTACTCAACTGAGATATCTCTAGTAAGGTTAATGTCCTTACTAATTAGGTTAATCACTTAACTAAGATGATAACTCAATTGACTAGGATTACCTCAACTTCTGAAAAAAGTTTGGGTTAAGAAAAGTGATCTCCCTAGGTATGAAGAAAAATTGAACTGCTATGTTGCTCATGTTTCTCTTAAAGGTAAAAATGACTCTATGTGGTATTTTGATAGTGCATATTCTAGAAATATGTGTGGAATTAAAGCCTTGTTTTCAACTCTTGATGATTGGAATGACTACTTTTGGAGACAGTGCTACTGCACGTATCCTTGGTAAACGTACCGTCAATATATCTGGATTACCTGCTATCTCAAATGTGCTTTATGTGAAAGGGTTTAAACTCTAACTTGTTAAGTATTAGTCAAATTTGTGATGATGATTGTAAGGTTAGTTTTGTCGAGAAAAGGTAACTGTTTATGATTCAAATGGTAACGTTGTTATCGAAAGAGTAAGAACTTCTGACAATTGTTATGGAGTTTTTCCAAATTCCAAATGTGTGTATAATAGTGCTAAAATTGATATGACTAAACTTTGGCACCAAATACTTGGTCATATAAATTTTATAAGTTTGTACTTGGTCATATAAATTTTAAAAGTTTGTCTAAATTGGCTAAGAAGGAACTTGTGAATGGTTTACCTAAACTTGAAAAAAATTTAAAACACTATTTGTGGACCGTGTCAACAAGGTAAACAACTTAGAGTAAATCATAAACAAATCTCTAGCATTTTGACAAACAAAATTTTAGAATTACTCCATATGGACTTAATGAGACCATCTAGGATTGAAAGCTTTGGTGGTAAGAGCTATATTTTGGTTGTGGTTGATGACTTCTCTTGGTTCCCATAGTTTGAGTTGTTGAGAAAAAAAAATCGAAGTATTCAATCTAGTTAAGTCCTTGTGTAAGACTTAGTTGCATTTATTGATGTGTTTGTATTGCAAACTTGTTACATATGTCGCCTAAGAGAGCGAGGACTAACACACAGACATCTAGTGCTTCGATGTCTTATAGTAAGTCTAGATTCATCTCGTTTACTATTCAGGATTTTTTTGGAATCAGTTTTCCTTTTGCTCTGTACGGTAGAGCATGAGGTAATACTTTTTCGATCTTTTCCCTAATTTTGCTGCCATCTTCACTTCGTGTGGATGAGAGCATTTACTTGTTGATTGTCTTCCTCGCCTAGTCTCCTTGTCCAGGAGTTTTATGCTAATATTCACGATATTAGTAGGTCGAGTTTTAAGGTCTTTCTTAGAGGTAAGACACTTAAGATCAATCCTGATATCATATCCAGTATTATCCACATTCCATGGGTTGTCCACCTATTATTCTCATATTTGTTATTTGAGAATCTCCCTGCGGACTCTCTTATCCCTTCACACTTTTTAACAGCTGTTTGGGATGGTGTTCGACTGTAATTTGTACTGGATCCCTTTCGATTGACCGACAGATTTTATTGCACATTGTGTCTCTGTTGATCGAGCAGCTGACTCGTATAATGGTAGAGATTACACAACTGAGAGTCACCACTGACCACCACACAACAAAGTTTGCTATACTTCGAGGTGCTGTAGGCTATCTTCAACAAAGATTACGTAGGATCAGGCGACATTAGGATGATGATGTTAATTCCGATGAGAGGACCGATGGAGATGATGTTGCTTCTGATTATTTATGAGGTCGGCTTTTGTCATTTGTGGCAAAAAAAAAAAGGGAGTAGTAGGATATCGATGTTCATTTTTAGTGTATTGATTAACATTGATGTTGCATTTAATTTAGCTAGCATAATTTTGAGCCTATTGATAAATATCTCAACAACTTTTATTTCTTTAATTGTTTCACGTGCTATTACACTTGATATTTGAGTTGTTATTTTAGAAAACATGTCTGATAAAAAGCAAGCTTCAGTTGTGTCAGTTGGTTTTGGGTAGTTTAGGTTGGTTTTCTTTGATTTGTAATAAATGTTTTTGTCACAGAATGTTAAATGGGGAGTTTGTTAGATTTTATAGTTTTTGACAATCTTTAGACAAAAATATAGTTGTAAAAGAGTTTACATATCCAGTATTATCCACATTCCAAGGGTTGTCCACCTATTATTCTCATATTTGTTATTTGAGAATCTCCCTGCGGACTCTCTTATCCCTTCACACTTTTTTAACAGTTGTTTGGGATGGTGTTCGACTGTAATTTGTACTGGATCCCTTTCGATTGACCGACAGATTTTATTGTACATTGTGTCTCTGTTGATCGAGCAGCAGACTCGTATAATGGTAGAGATTACACAACTGAGAGTCACCACTGACCACCACACAACAAAGTTTGCTATACTTCGAGGTTCTATAGGCTATCTTCAACAAAGATTATGTAGGATCAGGCGACATTAGGATGATGATGTTAATTCCGATGAGAGGACCGATGGAGATGATGTTGCTTCTGATTAGTTATGAGGTCGGCTTTTGTCATTTGTGGCAAAAAAAAGGGGAGTAGTAGGATATCGATGTTCATTTTTAGTGTATTGATTAACATTGATGTTGCATTTAATTTAGCTAGCATAATTTTGAGCCTATTGATAAATATCTCAACAACTTTTATTTCTTTTATTGTTTCACGTGCTATTACACTTGGTATTTGAGTTGTTATTTTAGGAAACATGTCTGATAAAAAGCAAGCTTCAGTTGTGTCAGTTGGTTTTGGGTAGTTTAGGTTGGTTTTCTTTGATTTGTAATACATGTTTTTGTCACAGAATGTTAAATGGGGAGTTTGTTAGATTTTATAGTTTTTGACAATCTTTAGACAAAAATATAGTTGTAAAAGAG
>CAIGRM010119493.1:0-12516 GCA_903798335.1 Fraxinus albicans
CGATCCATTTACAGCCCTAATTACAGCTATCAACTGTCCCATTTTACAATGACAAGCAAGATTTTGTAAATATATGTACAAAATGAAAACATTAAAATTCTTATGAACATCGGATGATCGTCTAGAAGAAACTTAGACACCAGAAAATATTTCCTCTGTCACCGTCATGTCTCCAATATTGCTTTTGTGGCTCCACATATGTGGTGATTGGGATGTTAACAGGGGCCACAATTGGTTTGTCCGTTTACTTACTTTCCTGGCGACCTGCCTTGTGTGTTGTCTTATAACTTCATTCATCGCCTTCAGGTAGTTGCTTGAATCGTGGTCCCTAATGATTGTACCCTCAGAACCATATGCTGTGGGGTTACTTAGAGTTTCGAGGGGATGGGGAGAATTTAAGAAGGCTCTAAAAGCACTCTTTGCAAGGGAACATTTGGTAGAATCCAATGAATATAGGGCACTGCCGGAAGGAAGTAAAGGATGAGGTGGAGATGACTTCTCATCAGGCTGGAGGATAAAAATTTTCCCCATGGGAGAGTATAATAATTTCTGCATAAGTGACGACATTTACAAGCATGAGTATAATATCTAAAGTCTGAAATACATACAGTAGGATGTATAATGTGTGGGGAGGTGTTTGTTGATTTATTATCAACCACTGTGTTTAATGTCCCTAATTGTTAGAGATTTCAGAAGGACACTTACATTCTTATTTAGACAAGGGTGGGCCCGAAAGGTTCTGCTCAAACGATTGAGGAGTTGGGCGATGTAGTTGGGGTAGTTGCAGGAGAATGCTCTTGGGACGATATCTCTATGCATCATCACACAATGAATATGGTTCTCATCCAACCCCAACTCATCGAGGATTTTTTGGCCACCACAGAAGACAAACGGCGATCCAAAAGTGACCACTGGAAGAAGAGCAGATGGCTTGATTACCTTCCTTTTTAGTAGCATTAAGTTGACTAGAAGAGCAAGACTGCCCCCTAGAGAATGGCCAGTAAATTGAAGTTTGGCTCGATCGCCAAATCTGTTCAGATGTCGCATTATTTCTGGCATGAATTGCTCATAAATCCCTTTTGCAGCTTCATAAATTCCTCTATGAACGAGCACGTCTGTTTCCTGTTACAAAGGAAATTACTTTCTCAATGACCCAATTTTCTTCATTCCTTTGTAGAGGCATAAATATGTAGAGAATGATATTTTGAAAAGCCGATAGCAATTACTTACTTCAAATTTGGTAGGCTCGAAAAAGAGATTTGCTTGCCATGATTCTACCGAGTCTGAACCCTGCAAGTCACCAACAGATATCTTGTCAAGTTATAGGCTAATGGCTATATTGCTGTCAAAAGTTCTTTCGTGCACTCAAGGGCAGTTGGGTTAAGATTAAGTATTATTCAAAATATCCATTTTTTTAAAATTATATATCTATTGAGTTCTCAAATAATTATAAGCTTTTCTATGACCACTTATCAGTGCTATTCTTTCAAAATCCCATCTTGTCACCATATTTCTACCACATTTGTAGGAACCAATGCTAGTGGAATATAATCTTGGATGTTTTAGTTACCTGGATAACAAAACAGCGAGTGTATATGCTTGAATCATCACAAACAAACCATTCACATGGTGAGGAATGAAGTGACTGAAGGTCCTTTGCAGCCTCCTGTTTTTGCTTCTCGTCTGCAGCAATTACTGCTGTCATCGTTGATGCTGCTACAGATGCAGCCAATTCTGACTTGTAAACTCGAGAGGAAGAGCTCTCCTCCTCTTCTTCTTCTTGGTGAACATCTTCAATATCCTTAGTTTGGGATTGGACATAAAAAGCTGCTGATGCAGCAATTTCATACGCAGCAGATGACCGAAGTTGGCATTTTCGCTCAAAATCCTCCGTTTTTGCTGAAATAGAATCCAGAACTGCTGGCATTGCTGCACGCACACTAGTGGAATCCTGCTCAGGTTTGACTTTCATAACTTCTGCTTCTGCCTTTTTCTCTAGCGAAGATGTAACCAATTCTAGGCCATAATATCTGCTTAGATCCCTGGTCTGCAGGTTTTCAGAGCAAAGTAATTAAGTGATTTATCAAAGTACTCATGTCACTTATCATGCCCTTGAGCTATCTTTAGATTAGATTCTAATAGACTCTTGACATGAATGTTCGGAACACAACGTGAATAATCAGAAAACAGTGAAATTGAATTACAATTTTTAAGGTTTGTGATTTTATGTATTAAACCTTGATTTTCAGGCTTGACACTGTGTCCTTATACAGTGTTATTCTTCTGAAGCTTAGATTTAAATAGATAAATGTCTTCTATATAACAGATTAAGCTTTTAAAAGACGTAGTTCGATACAGTATCAGGCCTGCTTGAGACGGCGTATGCCAAAGACTAAGTTTAGATAAATAAATGTGTCCCCTCTCAGGCAAAATAAATGAGGTAATCAGTAGACATACCTTGATATCTGGGATTACATAGGCCATGTTACATAGGAAGGACAATTTTGAGAAATGCTTAGCATCCGGCCAGGATACATGTCCCAAAAATGAAGTAAATATTTCACTGTCAATATTCATTACATTTCCTTTTGCATCATCATCATCATAGTCAACTTCACATCCTCCATCTTCATCACAATCTTCATTGTTTTCCCCAGCAACATTAACATCTTCCTTTTGTTGTCTCTCTTTCCAATTATTCCGGATTTCCATAAGTCTTGCAATCCAATTTGCTCGTTTCTTGACCTCCTCAACATCTATCTCATCTTCATGTTCACTCTCAGCCAATTTCTTCTCGATATTAATCTTTTTACTCGACTCTAGATCAAATAAAAATGACTTTAGTGAATCGGGGATCATGGTACTTGATAATTGGATATTGAAGAAGCCAGTTGAACTACTACTGCTCTTTAACTTTGGCTCAACCTTTGAAGCCTGAATACGACTGACACGACAACATAGATTGTTGTCAGAATAAGTTCTTCGTAGTCCAGCCTTCCCCGTTAAACCTTTACTCGACCATGATTTTCGAAGCCTGCCTTCTTCTGTGGTAACTGGAGAGCTAGTTATGGATGGCAAACTGGATGCCATCGTTTGCAACTTTTTACTACAGTTACAATTATTTCTCTCTTTACATGTATGTCTCTAGAGTGAAAAAGAACTGTTGAGTATTTAGAATGACTTCTTGGAACCAAATTTCATAGTGAAAGACACTTTATAAAGACATCCTAAGAGACAAAAACTAAACCTTGTTCCCAACGAGAACCTTAGCAAGATTCTGTTTTATAACCGCTAAAGACATTCAAATGTTTGAACTGACGAAAGAATAATCACAATAGAAGAAGAAATGAAAAACTTGAGATTGAATGCATAATGTCTGAGGGTGTAATGGTAATTGCACACATGAAAATAAATTTGGAGTCTCTTGAAAGTTGAATCTGAGAAGCTTTGTAGGTGTCATACGTTGTCTTCTTTAACATAGTTATTCTCACTATCAACGATAAAATTCATGTTATTGAAGTCTTTACAATTTTCATTATATTATTATTAAAGTCCATAATAAGGTTTATGGGAAGGATTAAAGTATTTGTACACACAAAGTGTATACCTTGATTGACATTCTTTTATATGTCAAAAATCTGGCAGTTGATTGAAATAGATGTCACGATTAATGCGTCAAAATCTGTCAACTTACATGGGCGCAAACCATTGTGTTAACATTTATGTACACGTAGCATGGTCCTTATGGGAAAGTATTGACCCCAAGTCTACCAAATATCTTTTTAGAAAATCCATAGTTGCACTAGAAAAGGTGAAGAACATTGAATATTTGTGAATCCATATTAATTCACATTTAGCAAATTATTATGTCGTGCTTGATTTATTGCTAACGAATTTAAAGTGTGTCTGTGAAATATATTCTGAAAAACCCCTAGTTGCACTAGAAATGGTAGAAGAGAGCATTGAATATCTTGTAAGGTGTAGTCAACTGGATAATAATTCATGCATGGTAAATTATTGGGTCGAGCTTGATTTGGAACTATGTTAATATATTGTTAACGAATTTACAGTAGGTGTTCATTAGTCCCTCAATCGACCTCCAAGGTTTATTCTAATTGTACTGAAAACTGAAAGGGTTGAAGTTATGGTTGCACAACTTTTAGAAACATAAATATGGTTTTTTGTCCTTTTCCTTTGTTTTTATCATAAAAATTGTCTTTAGCTTTTTAATGTTTGAAAAAATCTATTCTTAGCTTTGTAAACTATGATATTATTGCTTGTTGTCTCCGTCCCAACCACCTACCACATAAGGAGTAAATGACCAAATATAACAAATTATAATTCTTCACCATGAGAATATGACCAAATTTTTTTTAATAGTATATGGTTTTTTAATTAAACTTTGTAAGTTCTTACAAAAACAATGTTCTCATCATTGAAAGTTGATTCTATGTGGCGAAACATACTCAAGAGTGCTAATTGGTGTGATAACTTTTTAAGTTTTAGAATACTTATCATGTAAGCGCAGCGAGCCAGTTTGAACAATTTTTTTAACATATATTTTAATCGAGCCGTTTAAAATAAATTGAGAAAATCATAAACCAAACCTTAAAACAGTTTTCAGATTTTCTCAAATCTAAACTTAAATGGTTTGATTTGGCTTTAAACTGCGATTTTGGCATTTTTTTCTGTTTACTTTAACGTCATTATTTTGATTATATAATGTTAGGTTTTCAATGTTTTGTAATTAACAATTTTGTAAACAAAAATGATTGAATTGTACTATGTTTAAAAAATCAAGGAGTAATGTGCAAATACGGTGAAAATAGGGTTTTTAGGTCTAGGGTTCAAGAATAGCAAAATGAAGAAAACAACACGGATTTTCGCTACACTGTTGCCAAGGTTTTGCTCGAGCTACAAAAACAAAAACATCGTCGCTGAACTGTCGCCCCTTTTCGCTCAAGCGACAGTCTGTCGCTCGATTGTTGCTGAGCCCTCGCTCGAGCAACAACTTTATTCGGGAAATTTTTATTTCGCGTTTTAAAGGCTTTTATAGTGGCCCATTCGGTTTTTCTAACCTACCTATATATACCAAAACACTTCTGTACGAATTTGATGAGGTTAAATATTGAGAGAGCTACATCTATGAGAGATTCATTCAATTCCATCTTTCAACATTTATCTGTTTTGATTGTTTTGGTGAAAAAAACATCGTTCCCATAATCCAAATACCAAATTACTTTTCCTCTACATCTTATCATAGTTCTGAAGATCGAGAAAGTTTGAGACTGGAGTTCCAGTTTGTGAATAATGCGGTGTTCTTCGTTGATCCACGAGAAATAGACGATTCCACAAAGTTAGGAGTTGCTGTAGGAAAACTTTGAAAACAGTAGCTGGGAGTGGTGCAATAGCACAGAATCCAGGAAAATTGTTCGAATTGTAACCAGGAGATCAAATAGTACGTGTCATTGTCTAGGCTGGTAGATTATAAGTTACATATCATTTATAGTGGATTGTTGACTAGCAAAGTACCAGGAGTTTTTCCCAGTTAGCTTTCTCCGTGATCATTCTGTGTTGATTTACTGATTTTATTATTGCTTATTGATTGATCACATAAACAGCAGTATTCAAACTTATGGTTAAAATGACTTGCATGTTTAATCATCTAGATTAGAATTAAAAAGTTACTTGTTGCTGTTTAATTCGTAAAATATTTTAAATTCCACATAAAATACATATTCACCCCCATCTCAGTATTGTTAGGGTCGAATTGCATAACTTTGAATTGGTATCAAAGCCTTAATTCGATTCATGACCCTTTATTACATCTAGATGAGTCAGTCATTATTTGTGCCTCCGTTTTTCGACGAAAGCAACGAGTTTGAAGAAATTAGAATGAAGGACAATGAATCATTTGATGAATTCGATGCGAAGTTTAATGATATAGCTAACTCTAGCTTTAAATTAGGTGAAAGGATCATTGCCCGAGATGTTTAGACCTAAGGTAACTGCGATAGAAGAAAGCAAGAACTTAGATGCCGTTAAAATTGAAGAACTCGTAGGATCACTTCAAACTTATGAATTCATCGTTCCTCAACCTAAAAAGATTAAATCCATTGCCATGAACACCATTAGAAAATAGGAGAGCAAGTCTACTGATACTGAGACCCTTAAGAACGACGAAATTGCTTATTTCGTTAAAAAATTTAAGAGTGTGATAAGGAATAGAAGAATGCCTCAGGAGCGAAATAATGAAGTCCCTAGTAAATTCTTGAGAGGTAGGCGTGAGAAAAACGCATCTATGATTCCCGTTAAGAAATCTCAATATGTCCAATACCATGAGTGCAAGGGGTATGGTCACGTTCGAAATGAATGTCCTAATTTGAAAAGGAGTTTGGGTATAGGACGTCGTAAGGCTTTAGCCGTGACCATGAGTGCTGAGGAGTCAGAGACTAGTTCTTCGAACGAGACATCTGGCGGTGAGGACGATCAAACATTCATGNTCCTAATTTGAAGAGGAGTTTGGGTTTGGAATGTCATAAGGTTTTAGCTGTGACCATGAGTGACGAGGAGTCAGAGACTAGTTCTCAAAACGAGACATCTAGTGGTGAGGATGATCAAAAATTCATGGCCTTCACCTTGATTGCTACAATCGAATCTGACCCTGAGATTGAGAAGGTTGAACGAGAGAATGAGAGTGAATAGTCTGAAGAAGAGACCGACATTCACAAGTCTTATCGTGAATTGTTTGAGGAGAGTCTCAAAATTAAGAAGGTCAACAAAGCTGTCTTGAAAAAGATGAACGAGCTTGAACTTGAACGTGAAAAATTATTAAGTGACCTTCAGGACTCGACTAGAAAATTGAGTAAGCTGAAGCTGGTAAATGAAAACTTGGAAATTAAAGTTAAATCATTAACCACGGATCGTGATAAATCTAATGCTCAACTCCAACTGTTTATGAATGGCTCGCAAAAGCTGGACAGTCTGCTTGGGATGAACAAGCCTGGTGGAAATGGCATGGTCTGGATTATGTTCATAATGGTAATACTACTGTCAGTACATCTAAGACCACGTTCGTTCCAACTACTAACAAAGCTCGAAAAATTGTTTACCCTGAACCAAAGGGCAAGAATGACGTAGGATTGAGACGTACTAGACAACGTAAGGTAAATCGTTCTACTTATCGGCAGCAACCACTGAACATGGTTGATTCTAGGTTTATTCCCACCGTCACCATTGTGGTGCACTAGAACATACTAGATCTAGGTGTCGTAAACTCATGACTCGAAGTAAAAATCAGGATGTCTCGAGCACGGTTAACTTCCTCGCCAATCAAGTTAGCCACTTAACAGAGATGATGACTCGGTTAACTAAAATCACTTCTACTTCTAAGCAAGCTTGAGTTAAGAAAAGTGATTTGGAAGGTCGTGAGTTTGGTCATGCTCTTAAAGGTAAAAGGATTCGTGGTTCTTCGTGATTTGGTCTTTAGGTGCATGCATATGCAATCCATTTATTTGTACATGCATATCATTTATTTGCGTTTTGTTTTATTTCATGTGTATTTGTTTCTTTTTTATATTGATTTTTTTCTTTATTTAAAAAAATTGAGCTCTAAACAGTTTAGGATGATCTTCAACAATGCATGTGTAATCAAGTATGTCATTATCAGACTTACACTGTTATTTTCATCACTTGGGTCGGTTTTCTATGGAGTGTTGAGTATATACTTCACCATATATCATATGCACAGCACACATTATGATCTTGTGAGTGAGTTTGGACCCGTGTGTGAGATTTGAGATGACCGTCACATGTTTGTTGTGTGACCTCGAACGTGAATTGACCTATATCGAACTGACCTTACTCATGATGAGTCTCCTCGCATTGTTTGAAATTAAAAAAAAAATATTTACACACTTGTTTGATTCATCTTATATTTTTGTTCGAAACCTATTTGATTCGAGCAATTAAGCCCGAGGGGTTTCTCATAACCTGGTGCCTATGGTCATCTGACTTGGGTTAATCGACCTAAAGCTCGTTACAGTGGTCAATTCATTTGCTTAATGGACAAGAGTTTGCACATAAGATGAAATTCACGAGAATAGTGACATAAAAATTACATGTTCATCTTCAAGGGGAGAAAATAAACTTGTCACGTATTTGAGCTCGTTTTCAGGTACTAACATTACATTTAGGTTTGAATTTCGTCGTAGGGATCATACTTATTTGGCTGTGATGTTTGCATGTTCTTTCTCACAAATTTAAGGTTTGGAGCCATTTTCACGAGAAAACAGTGGCACTTTACACGCATGGGTCACTTATACATTGTACTCCATCGTGAACTCCATTGAGTACATGGGAAAGTCCTTTTTGATAATGATCGACTTGTGAATGCATGCATGGTTGTAATCTTCGGTTTCACAAGTTACTTAATTTGAATTTTTTAAAGTGAAAAATTGATTCAATTTAAGTATTATTTAACCCAAAAAAATTTGATGCTACTTTTCTTATTTTTTAAATTTGAAGTGCTATTTCTGTCAATTGGGAATTTTGGGTGCTATGCTTCTTAATTTTTCAATTTGAAGTGCTATTTCTGTCCACTAACCTTTTTGGCACTACATTTTTTCATTTTTAAATTTGAAGTGCTATTTCTGTCAGTTGTACTTTCGCTAGCCTATCGCTAGAACTCGCTCGAGCGACAACAGGAAAAGCTTCATCACTCGCTTATCGCTCGAGCAATAGGCCGTTATTTTGAATTTTAAAGTCATTTTTAGGGGTTTTTAAGCAATTTTTCCCATTTCCTCTCTTGATTTCTCTAAAAATAATTTAGCCCACATCAAATTACCGCTTCCTAAGTACTATATTTGTTCAATCCCACATTTTAGTGGTGCTATTTCATCAAAACATTGTGATTTAAAGGTAAACTTCGAAAAACTTAGTTTTTACTCATTTTTGCAATTCTTTTGGAATTATCTCACACATTGATCATTCTTGCTTGAGTTTGGGTAATGCTTCACATGGTTTGATCTTTGGCAAAGCTTATCATCGGCTGTTGCATGATTTTTCATCAAAAATTGAATTTTTGGAGCATTGTGTGTGTGATTTTCATGATTTCTTGCATGCTCTACACTTTAGTTCGTTCATTGAACATTGGTATTGTTGATGGTTGCATTGGTTTGCTTGGGTTGTGTTTGTGGTGTTGATAAAGTGGTGTTTACAGTTGTGATTGTGGGGATGGCGATTTTGTAGTAAAATTTTGTTTCAGGTTGAGGTTGTTTGTTGGTTGATCGAACTTGGGTATTTGAGTTTGGGATAGGTGATCGTTTGTTAATGTCAGGTTTTTTTATTGGGAGAGTGTTTTTGTGTTGGTTGTGCTTGGTTTGGCATCGTATGGTGGCGTTACGTCACCACGTCATGACGTCACGTCACTCCGTCTAGGCATCGCGTCCCTATGTCATGACGTCATGTCCCTACATCTAGACATCACGGCACGTTCCATGTCTTCACATCACTTACGTCTAGGCATCATTGCATGTCGTTATGCATTCATGTTAGGGCACGTTGCATGATTATCATATTTGCCTCGTTTTGCGTGCATTCATGCATATCACGTATATCACGCATTAGTTTCGATTTTATTGAGGTTTTAATATTGTATTTCCATTCTTTCAGATGCCGCCTAAAAGAGCACGCACGACCCCTTCAACTCCTAGTACCTCCACTGCCTATAGTAGGTTTAGGTTTATCTCGTTTGTGGCCCAAGACACTTTTGGGTCGCAATTTTCTCTTCGACCTATTCTTTTTTAGCGCGAGGTCATTATGTTTGACCTTTCCCCGACCTCGTCGCTATTTTCACTTCTCGGGGTTGGGAGCCTCTATTAGTTGATCTACTACCCTCATCGAGCTTTCTTGTTCACGAGTTCTACGCTAACATCCATGATGTTAGTAGTTCATCATTTAGAATTTTTCTTTCGGGGTAAGACAGTTAGGATCGCTCCGGATGTCATTTCGAGTCTTATTCATATTCGTCAAGTCATCCACCCCTTATTTCCCTACTTGACTCCTGATACTCTTTCGGTGACTCTTTATTCTGTTCGACGGTGTTTAACACCTCGTCAGAGGGAGGTCCGGTGCGATTCGCACTGGTTCTCTTCTGACTGACCGCCAGATTCTGTTGCACATCGTGTGCACGAATCTCTAGCCAGTTTCTCATACTTCTTCATTGCCTATGCAGAAGGCCCGTTTCCTTTATGCCCTGCTGCATGGCGATTATATCGACTTACCCTCTTTCATATGCCAGCAGATGTTGAGGGCTTTCTGCGTCACGGGACGAGGGTGAAGCTGCCCTATGCTTGCTTGATCTATAGACTAGTGACAACCTTAGGAGTTAGTTTCCTTAAGGGGGTACCGAGGTGGGTTTCCCGACCGATTGGCCATACTGCCATAGCTCAGAGTAGGTCTCATGCTTCATCTGAGCCAGCACAGCCCGTTGACCCGACTATGTCGGCTGATCCTATCGATGACCTCATCTCTTTTGACCTTTCAAATTTTCCCTTATTATCTACTGCTCCTCCGCCCTCTGAATTCGGCGGCTTTGGCCCCTCCTCCTTCGGCGTCAGTTCCTCTTCTTTCCGAGTCAGTCCCTTCTGCTTCTTCTCCCATTGACCCTTCGGTTGCTCTCTTGGGACAGATGACCGTTCTGGTCGAGCAGCATGCTTAGATGATGGCGGAGATCACACAGCTGCGTGCTACCATGGATAGACACACTGCCTAGTTCACTACACTTCGGGGTATTGTTGGCTATATTCAGCGTGGACTTCAATAGATTCGCCGTCATTAGGATGATGATGCTGATTCAGATGAGTGGACGGATTCCGATGATGCTGCCGATGCTTCCTAGTTCTAGGCTTACCCTTTGTCATTGTGTGACAAAATGGGAAGTAGATATTGACGTAACAGTATTAATTTTTGTTGATAGGGGAGGGTAGATAGTAGATATTGTTTTGATGCTTACATGATGTATCTATTTATCTATTATCTGGATGCAATTCAATTTTTGATATATATATATAAAATGATTTTTGACTCAACGGTATTTTTATATCTAATTTCAGTTCTGTTAAATTAAGTTTGATGTTGTAGTAAAATCAATGTGTCTTCTTGGTATGTTGGGTTGCATTGATATTATGTCTTAGTTTAACATGCATATTAAAACTGAACAAGTCTAAATGATTCATAAATTATCTAAATTAGATAAACTACTTGAACTGTTTTCTTATACGTTTTTTCACACATTTTACACTGGGTGTTGAGTTATTTGTTTCAAGAAACAGGTGCTTATTGAAGCTGCAGAATTGTTCAAGTGAGTTAGGTTGTTGTAGGTTTTGAGTCTGTAATTTATTTTTGATTACTATCTTGAGTTAGTTAGTAGTTTTGTCACAGAATGTCAAAACGGGAGTTTGTTAGGTTTTCATTGTTTTGTAATTGGAGATTCTGTAAATAAAAAAGATTGAATTGTATTATGTTTAAAAGGTCAAGGAGTAATGTGCAAATACGATGAAAATAGGGTTTTTAATTCTAAGGTTCGAGAATGGAAAAATGAGGAAAACGGCGGGGATTTTCGCTAGACTGTTGTCAAGGTTTGGCTCGAGCTATAAAAACAGAAACATCGTCACTGGACTGTCGTCCTCTCCTTCGTTTGAGCGACAGTCTGTCGTTCAACTGTTGCTGAGCCCTCGCTCAAGCGATAGCTTTATTCGGAAAAATTTTATGTCGCGTTTTAAAGGCTTTTTCTCTGGCCCATTCGTTTTTCTAACCTACCTATATATACAAAAACACTCATGTACGAATTTGATGAGATTGAACATTAAGAGAGATCTGTGAGAGATTTATTCAATTCCATATTTCAACCTTCATCTGTTTTGATTGTTTTGGTGAGAAAAATATCGTTCCCATAATCCAAATATCAAACTGCTTTTCCTCTAAATCTGATCAAAGTTCTGAAGATCGATAAAGTTCGACTGGAGTTCCAGTTTGTGAAGAACCTGGTGTTCTTTGTTGATCCACGGGAAATAGATAATTTCACAAAGTTAGGAGTTGTTGCAGGAGAGTAGAATCCAGAAGGCTTTGAAAACTGCAGCTGAGAGTGGTACATGAGCACAGAATCCAGGAAAGCTGTTGGAATTGCAATCAGGAGATCAGATAGTACGTGTCGTCGTCTAGACTAGTAGACTGTAAGTTACATATCATTTATAGTGGATTATTGACTGCGAAGTGCCCGGAGTTTTTCCCAATTGGGTTTCTCTGTGATTATTCTGGTGTTGATTTATTGCTTTCGTTATTACTTATTGATTGATCACAGAAACCGCGGTATTCAAAATTATGGCGAAAATGACTTGCATGTTTAATCATCTAGATTAGAATGAAGAAGTGATTTATTGTTGTTTAATTCGTAAAATATTTTAAATTCTGCATAAAATACATATTTACCCTCATCTAGGTATTGTTAGGGTTGAA
>CAIGRM010119528.1:0-10406 GCA_903798335.1 Fraxinus albicans
GACAATAGTCCATGTTTTGTGGCCTAAATAAGTGCGCAAATCGCCCTTATCAAATCTCCCAAAGAACGGAAGAAATGCAAAGTAAAACCTTAATTTGTTTTTTTCATAATTCAGAAGAAGAACCCATCCATATACACATGGCAAGAACATATGTTGACAATTTTCTCACCTTAGCCTTTTTCATGTAACTTCAATCGTAATTTACTTCTCTTATTTCCTTAAAAGACATCAAATAACCTCTCTTGTGGTCGGCCACTGACTACCCTAGTTTTTTCCAATTTCTCCCAATTCAATCATTTCCTCGACAAAGGCCTTAAAGAATGCACTTTGATTTCTACTAAACAGATTCTCCCCATAGTCTTGGGATAAGTGAACAGCATTTGATCCGATTTTTAAAATCCTCTTCCACTCGCCAAGTCCTTAAAATACTGTTCGGGATTGCAAATTAATCATACCGACAAAATAGAGTAATGTTATTTAACATCATTGTATTTAAATTTGACAACACTAATAACATTAAATTACACATTCAGTAAATACAAGAAAATCGACAGCACTGATGACATTAAATTACATGATCAGTTAAATACAAGAAAATATGATTCCCTTAACATGACTTATGATATTCTAACATCTAGACTAGTACTAGATAATATTATTTGACAAAATACTCACCCCAATTAAATCTAGTGAGAAAATCTGAATGGAGAGATAGGATGAAATAGTAATGCGGAAAATTTATCCACTTTGAACCTTTTCATAGAGTCCAAGAAAATAGAAATAAAAAATTAAATTTGATTGATGATTTTCAATTCTTCATGCGCTAAGGGCATCTCCAATGGCATGCAAATATAGTGTAAAAGTTGGTTCAATGATACATCAAATATAGAGTTTTTCATTTAATCTCATTTTGTCTTCATTCACATTTTATAAAAATTGTTTCTTCCATGTCCTTATTTAATATTTTTATATTAATTGATTAATAATTATTTTAATATGATGATTATTTTTATTTAATATTTATTTTTAATTCTAATCAATTAATAAGTAATAATTATTTCAACAATAAATTAAAATTGTTTGTTAAAAAGTCAAAAGTCAATGTAGTTTTATAATTTGCAATACTAGCCCTCGTTTGACCCACATTATTTGATTTTATTATTTTTGGAAATCTTATTAGAACTTTGATAACCATCAATAAAATTAAGGGATTGTTTGGACCTGATTAAAATCTGATTTTAATTTAAGTTAAAGTCAAAAAATCAATATTAATCACATCTTTCATGCGTCCCACATGTTTTCAACCACACATTTCAAAAACTTCTATCACAATCCACTAAAAAACTAATTTTAATCCCCACTAAATACCCTCTGTTTTATTAGGTCTATTTGGTGGGAATTAAAATTCAAATTTTTATCAAAATCAAAGTTAACAATTAATTTTAATCACATATTTTATGGGATTCACAATTTTTTTTTATCACAGATTTCATCAATTTTTCTCAAAAACTACAAAAAATTTTTTTAATAAAAATTGATGAAATATGTGGTGAAATGTTGTGAATTTCATTAAATATGCGATTGAACGTGACTTTATTGTTGTGTGACAATTTTTGTTACTATAATACAATCTCTTTACCCGGCGCCAACCGTTGAGCTCATCGAAACTTACCCTACCCCTAATCCCCCACTCCACCGCTTCTTCGGTTCACCTTCACACACACACAGAGGGATGGACCTAGCACCCAGCGAGGGGGCACGGCAGCTCGTTCTAGATCCGTCGAAACTTTTGTATTTTGGAATCGACAGCCCGCAAATTGGCAGCAGTAGAGAAATAGTGCAGGGGCAATCTGAACGCAGAGGAAGTGAAGAAGATGAAGTGATATCAATTTGAGCCCTTTTTTTTTAAATAGTGGGCTTGAATTGTTTCACGCCCCTTTTTATAACATTAAACACATTGGTAATGGCCCAGAATCCAAAACTTTGATTAAATATGTAATGAGATTGAACTAAAACAAATAAAATTTTCTCCAAATTTTTCGCTCTCTCTTATTCTCTATGCATCGCCCGTCACCGCCGTGGCCCGTGGAATTGCTTGTGAGTCTGTGATAGTGTGACTTGTCATGCCTCCGACTTCCTCCACTGGAATTTTTAACGTAAGTCTATAATTTGTGCAAAGATTAAGTAGTGGCCCACTATTTGGAATTTGTGCAAAATTGAAGTAGTGGACTTAAATTCCTTTTTGTCATTTTTTTTAAAATTTTCTTGACTGATTTTTATTCTGGTCTCCCCATGCCTATTGGGAAAATTACACAGATCAGGTCTTTAAACTTCAAAGTACAAAAATCAGGTGTGAAAATTTTTTAATCAATTAAATATTATACCACCCAAACCCTAATTTCATTTCATCCTCCTCCCTTTTCCGTCATTCCCCTCTCTCCCTCGTCTTTCTCTGTTTACTGTGTGGCGGCTCCTCTTCCTTTCCCTCCCCCTCGTCTTTGAGTCTCTCTATGCCTACTATGAACGGCGACAGTGTTGCGACGCTGTCGTTCACCTTTCACTTTCTCTCTCTACCCCCAAACGCTATTCCTTATCTCTAGAATGGAAAAAAATTCCGACAACTTCCGGCCACCAAAACCACCGAATTTGGATACCATTACAAAGCCCTTAACGACACCTTTAATGTCCACCCAACATCCATCAATTTCATCCAAGTATGAAGGAGAAATCAACAGTCAAAATCAGTTGCCCAAAAATGCTAAAACCGTCGGAATCCTTCTTCGGTCAACTTCACGGTGGCGGGCCACCACTGGCCAACTCCCCAAAGCCAGATGACCCTCCCCATGTGCACAATTCATCCCAAAAAGCATCACACAAAACGGAATTAACTACAACAATATATGCAGTCACGAATGAGAAACCAGCAGGTTCGAAAAATGCAGTTTTTGGCACCATCCAGACGACCCACGGTGGGGAACCAACTGGGTCATCTTCCCCTCCCCAAGACACACTTTGCCCAGACATGGGTCAACCTCGATTTAACTCCCAACAGCCTGAATTTGACCCAGAAACTCTCCAACTCGCGACATGCGGACATATTTACTGGAAATTCTGACGCCGGCATGAAGACCCATGGTGGCGGACCACCTGGGCTAGGCTCGCCCTCACATGGTACACCTAGCCCAACCATGGGTCTTGCCTGGAACATGACCAATTCTATAGTCTATGACCAACCATTTTTTTATCTGTGACCTAAAAATTATATAATCTGTGACCGTGAAAAAAATCTGTGACCAACTAGAAATCTGTGACTGTGTGACCTATAAATTTTTATCCATGACCAACGAATTAATTGTGACCTAAAATTTTTTTTATATGTGACCATTAAAAAAATTGTGACCAACTAATTTGAAAATCTGTGACATGCAAAAAAACTGTGATCGAAAATTAATTTTTAACTAGTTAATATTTTTGCAAGTTTGAAATTTAACACCTAATTTTCGCAATTGTCAAAGTTAATACTTGATTTGTGAAGAAGAAACCAGTTTGGGCCCTTTTTTTTTTTTTCATAGTTTTGGACATTTTGTTTTGAATAATTTTGAATATTATTTAATTATATATTAATAAACGATCTCCTTAGAGTAGCCGCCCATGCTGAAATGTTGTGCTGGTTCCGTCCCTCTACACACACCTGCCTCAGCTCAACCCCCATTCTCCAGTTGAAGTTAGCATTTCAGCTTCACGTTCCTCTTCGAAGTAACGAAGTTGATATTTTCTAGGTCCAAAACCGTGAAATTCTTTACAATCCAAACATCCTGACGCACATTAACCAAACGATCAATTTTACTCTAGGAAGAAACAATGTCCCTTACGTTTCAAACCCTTTTCACGAACAAGAATCCTAGGTCATCTCATACCACTCTTTCGCGAACCCATTTCTTAAAATCCTCCAATTTCGCATGTTTAATCCCGAATTCGAAAATCCATTTCCCAAATTCCCAAAATTTGCTTACCTACAATCACCTTTTGTACGTTAGAAAAGTCAAAGCATCATTTCAAGATTCGTTTGAAACAGCACGGAAGCAAGATAACAGTAACGGAAGCATCAGTGGTGAGTATAATTTCGATGCACTTCTTTCAATTCTTGAATTTCTTTGCCTTGCATCCTCGGCTGTGAGTTCGATATACATTGCGGTTATCTATGGGACGCAGAAGGGGGTTGTAGGGTGGCTCGGGAGCAAGATTTTGGTGTGGCAGTGTGTGGTTTTGGTAAGTGGAGTGGTGGTCGGAGCTGTGATAAGGCAGCGGCAATGGAGGAGGATTTGTGGTGTTGGATTATCGAGGGCTTCTGCTTCCGGGGTTAATTTGTTGGAGAGGGTGGAGAAAGTGGAGGAGGATTTGCGAAACTCGGCTACAATTATTCGGGTTTTGTCTAGGCAGCTGGAGAAGCTCGGAATTCGGTTTCGGGTCAACCGAAAGGCTCTCAAGGACCCCATTGCTGAGGTAATTTGTGATGTTTTTGTAGTTCTTGTTCTTGTTGGCATTCAGTTAGTAAATCATTTATGATATTGGTTAGGGAAATGTTATACAATTAGGAATATGATTCGTGGGGATAAATTTTGGGGATATAGATAGGATGAACTCTTAAATGAAAAATCTAGCTTATGCTGATCTTTTTCTCATTAAAAGAGCTTCTCTTTATATGTATGCAGCTAAGTTTTATATTATATGGCCTCTTGTTTTATAGAATGATGAGTTACTAATTTAAGTGTGTGCTTGTGTTTTGGGATTTATGGATTGCTAAATTGAACTTGACAAGTTGATGGGTGGTGTAAATAAGTAACTCAGATAATTCAAGAGGTTTGCTATTGGTTATTAGGAAATGGAAGGTGAATAAGGTTTTCCGTAAATGGTCAGTCAACTATGCATCATTTATTATTAGCTTCTCTCATTTTTTTCATTTGCCCACATAAATAATAAAAGAAGACGTATTTTTCACAAACTAATACATGTTTTCTCTCGTTGTTCCTCTCCTTTGTCCTTTAAGTCTAATCGTCTATTTGTTTCTTGTTAGTCCGTGCGATCTGTAAGTTACTCAGGTTGTTCTAGAGGTTCCAAGTTCTCAAATTAATTTGCATCAACTTCACTTAGATCATCATCAACAGTAATGTCTTTATCACTATCGTTATTATCAGTAAACAAATTGCTTCCTTAGAGTTCATCGAGATAAAATTTGACAATTTCAAACATTATTATATTGAACAGGAATAATTTGCCTCCACCGACTACATCATGTTCAAAATAAATATTGAATCGAAATTATAATTGAATTTATTATTGTTGTTTGTAAAGATTGAATTGATAAGATTGCAAAGCCAATAGGTAGTTTAGAAATTATAGGAAGCAATGACCATTAATTTATTCACATTTTCTTTTGTCGATACAAGTTATGTGCAAATTGGTGGTAACTTGATTGTGATATTGTCTCTTCCCTTCGTGTTTTTTACCTTATTTTCTGTCTTCTTCTCTTCTTTGGAAGTCGTTCTTTCATTTTGTTTCTCTCTCTAGACAAATTCAATGTAAACCTTTTACCCTTTCTCAAAACACCATTTTTTACTTTATTTTGATTGATCGAATGCCTGGCATAATTTGGTTTGTTTAAAGTTTAGTTTAACGAGGTTATACAATTTGGAACATAATATTTTCGAAGTTTTCCTAAAATTCTTCTGAATTTCCCTAGTGTTTTCCAAGAGGTTACTAAACATAAAAATTGGAAACTTTTTCAAGTTTTCAAAACGTTCTCTTAAATTTTTGAAGAAATTTGGGGTACTCCCACTAGAAGGTTAAGTACGAATTACATTATAGAAATTGCAAGGCATTTGGTTTTTAGTCATTCTTTTGATGAGCTGTATTTGCTTCAAAACCAAAAGTTCACTTCAACAAAATAAGAATTACTAGCTGAGTTGGTACAATCACATTTCTACTAAGTACTAACAAAAATAACCCAAATAAGTCCTATTTAGAAGAAACCAAATATGTTGCCTATGACCTCTGAAAAGTTCTGCCCTTTTGAAGGGCTGAAGACTGAATTTTTTCTTTAGTTTGTTGATTACTCTTGTAGTCGACAACTCATTTGCATGCATGTTCTGTTTTTCCTGGGGTTCAGGCCTGGGGGATCTGTATAGGGATCTTCAAACATTCTGGGACTTAAATTTCTGCTTGTCATATACAGAGTGCAGCATTGGCCCAGAAGAACTCTGAGGCCATTCGATCATTGTCAGTGCACGGAGACATTCTGGAGAAGGAGCTCAGTGAAATTCAAAAGGTTTTGCTGGCTATGCAGGTAGATATTGTCATATTGAACTCGTGAATTAAGAAAAGATGCTGATTGCTGTTGAATGTTGTTCAAAACTAAAATATTATCAGTTTATGTGTCAAAAATTTGATAATTCTATTAACTGCTTGATGTGGGTGAAGCATACAAGGAGCCCTTCAACTGAGCCAGATTTATCTCAGTTTACTAGGTCATTTAGTGGCCAGGAAAAAAAGTTACTTCCTATTCTACCATTTTGTTGATATGATAGAAAGATACTTCTAAAATTAATCATTTATACCATTTAGAAGCTGGCTATGCAGGTAGATATTGTCATATTGAACTCGTGAATTAAGAAAAGATGCTGATTGCAGTTGGATGTTGTTCAAAACTAAAATATTATCACTTCATGTGTCAAAAATTTGATAATTCTATTAACTGCTTGATGTGGGTGAAGCATACAAAGAGCCCTTCAACCGAGCCAGATTTATCTCAGTTTACTAGGTCATTTAGTGGCCAGGAAAAAAAGTTACTTTCTATTCTACCATTTTGTTGATATGATAGAAAGATACTTCTGTTTAATTAGTAAATATGGTAAATCTAAAATTACCCCAATTTCGTCCTTCTTAGACCACTAAGTCCTAGAGACATGTTTAGATCAAGACAAGAACCTTTACTTTGTGAATGTTTCCACAACATTCCCTTTCTTCATTTAGAACTTCTGTCCAAGTTGGCCCTTTAAAGATGAATTCTTATAACGTTGCAAAATTTGTTGATACTATATCTATTTTGAATCTTTTTTCGGTTGAATCGTTTTTTTAAACATTCAATTTTACTTAATTTATTATTTTAATCTTGAAGTATATAACTGGCAATAGCTGTCTACATAACTTAGCATCGTATGAAAATATTTTGGTTCATTAATTGAAATAGGTAGATATTTTAGTAATCATATTTGTATGGTTTCATCCCTACCGCTGGCTGTTGAAAGATACTAATTTTTATATATTTGTAGAGGTTCCATGGCTTATAGTCAATCTTTCCTTGTTCTTTTCTCTTCAAATTCCTGATTTAAATACTTCCATGGTTTGAAGAGTCTAAAAGAGAACCACCCTATGATTCCAGGCACTTCATTTAAGATACGTTGAATGACAAACTAAAATTACTCAAACCATTACCTTTAGATCCCTGTAATTCTATAACCAAGCACTTCTATCTAGTATTTTGTAGCATTTATATGATCACATATTTTCTATAGGAGTCCTGCGTCCACAAGATAATTGTGGGAGGGGGCAGATGTTAAAATTAGAAAAACAAAAAAGAAGCTAGCCTCAATATGGTACCTTTTTTCTGATGTTAACAGGCAGCATGTGTTTTGACTTTGTTTCATTAAATGCCTCATATTTTGTACACAACGACCTAAAGTGTTGGTACTTACATCTTAACAACGGCACAGGATAATTTTACTTGTCTTTCGTGGTTTGGTTGAAAGAATGAAATTGACAGTCCCCTTTGTCCTCTCTCAAATCATTGAATCCATACCATCGAACCAACTATATTGGATAGTTTTTTAAAATATTTTTGAAAGGCGTATCCCATTCAAAGATATGGATGGTGCTTCATAAAAATTGACAGCCCTAGTGATTTGGTGACAATTTGCTAGTAACCAGGGGGACAGTTTCATTTAGAGAGACAGTAATCAACCCCCCAATCTTTTATCTTGATTAATCTAACCGACATTCTGGAAGGAGTTTTATAGTGAGTTTTTACTATTCAGAGATGTCCTATCAGAAGGATTTGTGCTTTAATGTTCTGTGGGAAAGCAGTATCTATATAGTGAACAACGGATAGATATAAACCTTGCAGCGAAGGGTCTGTTAACTTTGTTCCTACAAGATCAGGACATTTTTATGTTTCTATGCAGCTTCCCTTGGTAATTGGTCAAGGCTAGCTCCTTTTCAATCTGCTGGTGTATTCATTGGCACTAGTCAAATGATCATATTTTACTTTGGCATGTACAGTCTTTTGTTTTTCTAGTTCTTTCCTTTTTGTTCTTACTGTGAAACGGCGTACTATTTGATGATTTGAAAGTTGAAAACTTCTTGTTCTGGCATCTCAAAAAATCACAATAATCTCACACTCTTTTACTTTTCAAATGTTGAACATGTGAGTGCTAGGTTGACTATGTGGGTGTTTGGCACCCATTCTTTTGAAGAATTAGTTTTTGAATAGTGATTGATGTAAAGAATGTGTGGTTAAAAAGTAAGAAGAATTTTTGGGTTTATGTGTAATATTATTTTATTTGGAGAATGTGTGGTTAGAAATGAGTACTGTAGAAAAATGAGAATGAGAATGAGATAAAAAAAGGGTGTCAAACGGGGGCTAAATCATTCAAATTCAATCAATCATGTTTGAATATCAAATTGCAAAAGATCATATATCATAGATATATCACTTGTTGCCTATGATATAAACCTTGCAGCGAAGGGTCTGTTAACTTTGCTCCTACAAGATCAGGACATTTTTATGTTTCTATGTAGCTTCCCTTGGTAATTGGTCAAGGCTAGCTCCTTTTCAATCTGCTGGTGTATTCATTGGCACTAGTCAAATGATCATATTTTACTTTGGCATGTACAGTCTTTTGTTTTTCTAGTTCTTTCCTTTTTGTTCTTACTGGGAAATGACGTACTATTTGATGATTTGAAAGTTGAAAACTTCTTGTTCTGGCATCTCAAAAAATCACAATAATCTCACATTCTTTTACTTTTCAAATGTTGAACATGTGAGTGCTAGGTTGACTATATTTTCGGCAATTTTTCTGAGGTCTGTCAAATTAAAAGAAGTTACTTTAGGCTGTTTGGATTACCAAAAATTGTTAGCTCGCTTGCAGATTTCTGTAGTCCAGCTGAAAGAAATTGACAAAATAATGCCCTTTTCTTATTTTGTGCATGTTGTGGTTGCTAAGAATGTAATTGTTTTAATCTTCGAGTAGATCTAGATCTGATAATGAACGTAATGCAGTGGTGGAAAAAGATTAACGTAGCCCCCACCCTTACAAAAACCAATAAATGTAAAACCTTTTGCATTGAGACCTTGTGTCATAATAATTCTTGGGGAACCTGTTCTAAAATTGCTCAGATATATAGTTTCAGCATCATTTACTTGAGCAATCTTAATTTTGCCTGTTATGTTGATGATTACAAGTACCATATTCCCTTTAAAATTTATGAGTTGTAATCACTAATGTGGTGTCCATTACGCATTTGAGTTCAATGTAGGAGCAGCAGCAAAAACAGCTTGAACTCATTCTTGCAATTGGGAAAACAGGGAAGGTGTGGGAGAGTAAACGTGTAACAAAACAAGATCAGAATGCATTGGACGCCTCAAATTTAGCAGTCGACGGAGCATTGCATTTTGAAACAAATCAACTCCAAACTTTGGCCAGGCAGAAGGAAGCCAACAATGATAGAGCCTAGATTTTCAGCAGAAAGTAGAAACTTGGACTCAAGTTCTCATTGTCTGGGAGTGTAGGCGTCAGATCATTGGTATTTTGGGGTTAGACTTTTATGCTTGAAATTCGACTACTTTACGAGATTAAAATGCTCGCTCCCGTTCGTCGACAAACGATTACTTTTGGAGGAGGAAAGATGGAAATGAAATTAAAGATTTTCTTGATATTTGCAAGAAGCCACTGTATTTGTATCAATAAATTGATTTTGGTGTATTTTGATATATGTTGTGTAAAACTGCTGTAACATATCAGATTTTCCTTGTAGAATTACATTTGATCATAATGAATTCGGCCGAATTTGAAATCCATAATTACTAAAAACAGGAGCTATTAATTTTGATCAATATTAATTATAAAAATCAAGGCTCCATTTGTATGCCTTGCCAATTACAACCATTGTTTTACAACATATTTGTTCAAGTATTATTGAAGAAAAATAAACTAAAATTTTGTCTACTGTAATGCCCACTTATCCAATACTATGTAGTATGAATCATAAACTCAGGATATTCTGAAGTTTGCTCCTTTTTTCCATGTTGCTGATAATCTTTTAGGCTCCGTTTGATTAGCCACATTTTCCAT
>CAIGRM010119572.1:0-11203 GCA_903798335.1 Fraxinus albicans
ATGTACGAAGACTTAACAAAAAAAATCAAGAAACGTATAAAAGAAAGTACTAATCTTTAATTTAGCAAAATCATACCTTATTACAAGTGTTCATTTCCAATTCTCATACTTTGAGAAATTAATGCTAATGTCAAAAGCTTGTATAATAACTGGTATACTTCATGTTTCTTTGTCACAACCAACTTTTGTGCAAGTTCACAATGACCTTGTAATTCTACAGATACAGGATTAGTTAGGAGATAACTTAAAAAAAAAAAATTTGAGCCCAAAAAATTTAAAAAAAAAAATTTTTGTCAAAGAATTTGGGGTGGGGGGGGGGGTGTCCAGGTCCCCCCAGGACCCTCCCCCCACCTCCACCTATATATATATATATATATATATATATATATAAAATCTATTTTCAAAAAATCTATATCAAAAAGGCTTCATATAGTGGCCACTTGACACGATAACTTTTTTTTATTACGACTAATCAAAACTGTAACTAATAATTATAAAACCAATTGCTAAATTACGTCTTAAAAATTATTAATGATATTTTTTATCAGATGTCATGGTCAATATATTTAAGAAATTACTCGATGAACAAAGCACTGTTTGGTCAGATGGACAACCTTTAAAAAATTAATGTGAAACAATTAAAATTATTTTCCAAAATCTTGGCTTTAAAAATATTTTAACCTGTCAATATTGATGGACCCTTCTTTGCCAATCTTCTTCTCGTATCGTACAACTTGAGCCATGCGCAAGATATTGCATATGGGAATTTTGGGATTCATTATTGCTTTTTTAACTTTTGTCACCTAGTTAAATTAATTTTGAATCAAGTCAAAACTGTGCAAATATTTCATAATACAACTTGTTTTGATTAATCCGTTATGGGTTTTAAGAAATTTTGTCAAGCCAACATCTTGGAATCAAAAGCAAGATCCCGAATACTAAAATCTATTACTCGTCATATTTTGAGCTAATGCAACGTTCAAAGTAATCCTCAATACCAAATATTTCAATAGTATTTTCAACCACTTAGATTATAATAGGCCAACAAGCTCATTGTCATCACATGAAATCTAGTTCATTGAATCTATTAGACGCTTTGGTTGTGATGGCTTTAACATGGACACTACCTTTGACCATGCCCATACCTTGGACAGTTGCACTTGCGTTGTTTGCATTCAATAGTGGGTACAAGAGCAGTAATAGAGATAGCATAGTTGTAGACGGACATGGCCTAAGACGGATTATATATAAAAGACGGGAGTCACTTTGATTGATTGATTGCAACAACTTATCGATGCTTGTTATAGCGGTGGAGTTTCCTCAAACCAAGTGTTGATATTGCATGAATTTGAGTGTGATCAGTACATTTGGCAAGGAAGTGAGTAGACAAAGCAAGGATGTGCAAGAGATGTGCATATTCTGTCGAAACAGAAGCCATCAAGACTGATTTACTTGACGATAGCATAACACGGGCATAATTGCCTGGATAGTATGGGATGTAAGGCCGCAAGCTTCAGATTTAGGCAGCAAGACCTAACTTTAGTCCACATTTCGTGGACAAAAGAAGGCACGTGACCTAGTAGTTGAAGTCACTTTAATTATGAAATGGTTTGGCTTTGTGGTAAGCTAAATAGTAAGCAATTCCCTAACGGTAAAGGGTGTCAATTGTATGCCAATTTTGTGTAAAAAGGGCCCAATGTCGAGCACCAAATATAGTTTTATGTTTGGTCCTCTGTATACAGTATTGGATGCAAAACACAATGGACTTGATAGGCCAAACAGAACAATGAAAACCGCTCTAGAAAATAATATTGAAATGAATCAGAATCCTGAGTTCAATAGATGAAATTCAGTCGACCAGTTGTTGATTGGGTGGTTATACTCAGCCATGACTCCTGAAATTGCAATGAAAGTTATGGGTTGCTCAAGTTCTAGCAAACTTTGTATTGCAATTGAACAGAGCTATGGAGTACTGAACAAATCCAGAATAGTTTTTCTCATTGGAGAATTGCAAAGAGCTAGGAAGGAAGCTATGTCTATGGATCAATACTTGACAGCAGTCAAGCAATTAGCTGATAATCTGGAGGTAGCAGGAAATGCTATAAACCACAATGATCTTGTAACTCAGGTGCTGTAGGGTTTGGATGAAGAGTATACACCTATAGTGGTGCAAATCAACAGTAGAGATAACATTTCTTGGCATGAATTGTCATCAGTATCGATGACATTTGAAAGTCGACTTGAGTACTTAAACCAAGTCAAAAATAATCTTAACTTTATGAGTATAAAGTGTACAGCAAGTTCAAAGAGCTGGTCCAGGCAGTGGCGGAGCCTATAGAGGATCCAGCAGTAACAGGGGAACAAATTTTAGAGGTAGAACTAGAGAAAGATGAAGACCTGAAAGTCAAGGAGTAGCAGAGGACCTTGCCAAATTTGTGAACAGAACAATCACAAGGCTAGTTGGTGCTTCAACAAATACGATGAGAGGTTTATGGGGAGCAGACCAAGCAATCAAAATCATCAAAACAGTAACACAGCAACATCTGCATACATTGCTTCACCAACAGTTCTTGAGGATCCAACATGGTTTGTAGACTCAGGTGCAAGCAACCATGTTACATCAGACAAGAGCGACCTGCAAAATACAAAAAGATATGAAGGTAATGAAAAATTGATAGTTGGTAATGGTAATTCAATGCATATTACCTATATTGGAAATGAAAAAATTCCCACAGCTGATATTAAACCTCTTGCACTGCATAAATTACTTCATGTGCCATCTATTAAAAAGAATCTTATCAGCGTTTCCCAGCTTACTAAAGACAATAATGTGTTTATGGAGTTCTTCTCTAACTCTTGTGTTGTTAAGGACTTGAAAATGAGGAAAATTTTACTGCTAGGAATGCTTAAGGATAGTTTGTATCAGCTGGTGCCACCATGTTCAAAGCCAAGAACAAATGTCATCCAGTCAACCCCTTCAAATAATCAACTGCTTCACAGTGAGCCACAGTTGTGAAGAGTCAGTCTGCAGTGTTAAAACCTCAGAGTCTGAACTTGATACTTGGCATAGAAGGTCAGGTCATCATTCCAGTCATGTGCTAAATCAGGTTCTCAAGTCTTTTAATAAGTTTGTCAACACTAATGAAAAGTTAGTTTTTTCTGTGAATCCTGTAAACTTGGAAAGGCTCATGCCCTACCATTTATATTGTCCACATCACATGCTTCAATGTCATTAGAATTGGTTCACACAGATGTTTGGGGACCAGCCCCTCTGAATTCTACCACTGGGTTTAAATATTACATACTCTTTGTTGATGACTATAGTAGGTACACTTGAATTTATCCCATGAAACTCAAATCAGAAGCACTAAACATTTTTATCCAATTCAAAACACTAGTTGAAAACAAGCTAGAATAGAAAATAAAAACACTTTAGTCAGATGGGGGAGGGGGGGTGAATTCAGGAGCTTCAATAAGTTAGCTTTAGAATTTGGCATTGAACTTAGACATTCATGTACCTATACATCTGTTCAAAATAGGAGAGCTGAGAGGAAGCACATGCATGTTACTGAAATCGGTTTAACATTCTTAGCTCAAGCCAAAATGCCACTTTATTATTGGTGGGAATCATTCAAAACTGTAACCTACCTAATAAATAGACTTCCCACTCTCTTGCTCCAAAACAGGTCGCCATTTCAGACACTTTTTTGAAAAAAATTTGACTACACAATGCTGAAAACCTTTGGTTGTGCATGCTATCCTTGCCTCAAACCCTATCAGAAACATAAATTTGATTTTCGTTCCCAAAAATATGTATTTATTGGCTATGGTGACTCACACAAAGGGTATAAATGCTTAAGTTCAAGTGGTAGAGTTTATATGTCCAGACATGTTATCTTTAATGAACTTGAATTTCCTTTCAAGGCAAGGTCCATAAACAAAAGGTCTAACTCACAAAATTCTTAGAGTGCTGAATCTGCCATAGGTTTCTTTCCTTTTGTTGTAAAGTCCACTAATAAGTCTATCCCTCAACCTAACACTGATTCAACACATCCTAATGCATTACCTATGGCAGATCTTCCTGACAAATAGTTAGAAATTGAGAATGAAGGTTCTGAAAGTGCTGTAAATGTTGAGATAAATCAAGAAGAACAGGTTGTAACTAAGGTGCAGGCTGAGACACGCAGTTTTGAGGGGGAATCAGTTGAAACAAATGCTCAAACCACATGTGAAATGCAGATCACAGGGCATAGAATGATTACTTTGAGCAAGGCTGGAATTTATAAACCAAAGGTTTATGCAAATCAAATGAAAACAGTCAGCAGAAATTGAGCCACTCACAGTTGAAGAAGCCTTATCAAACAGCAGGTGGAAGGAAGCTATGAAGGAAGAGTATAATACCTTAATGAAAAACAAAATGTGGACACTGGTACCTAAAGAATCTGGTATGAAAATTATTGGTAACAAGCGGGTATTCAAACTAAAGTATGATTCAGAGGGAAAGGTAGAAAGACACGAAGCAAGGCTCGTTGCAAAAGGGTTCCTTCAAACTACTGGCATAGATTTTGGTGAGACTTTTAGTCCTGTCATTAAGGCCTCAACACTCAAGGTTATCCTAACTCTTGCAGTGTCTAAGCATTGGGAAATTAGGCAAGTAGATGTGAATAACGCCTTCCTGAATGGTGAGCTGAATGAGAAGGTTTTTATGAACCAGCCACAAGGCTTTATAGATGAAAGGAATCCAGATCTTGTATGTAAGTTGGAGAAGGCCTTGTATGAGCTGAAACAGGCCCTAAGAGCTTGGCATGAGAAGCTCAAAAGCACCTTGTTGGAATGGAAGTTTAAGCAATCTATAGCTGACAATTCACTATTCTTCTCAACAAACAAAAATGATATATTGTTTGCCTTAATCTATGTAGACGAGATTGTGATTATAGGAAACAACTCTCAACTTGTGCAAGAATTCATTGACTGACTGAACAGCACGTTTGTCCTCAAGGATATGGGAAGTCTCAATCATTTTCTTGGAATTGAAGTGTGTAGAGATGCGACTGGTTTATATTTAACACAGACAAAGTATGCTTCAGATTTGCTAAAAAGATTTGGGTATGAAAGTTTAAAACCGAGTTTAACACCCATGGCTGCTGGCAAATCGATTTCAAATACTCAAGGTCAACCTATGAGGGATCCAACTATGTATAGAAGTGCTGTAGGTGGACTCCAATATCTCTACCACACTAGACCGACATCACTTATTCACTTAACAAATTAATCTAGTTCATTCAAACTCCTACTGATACTCACTGGAAAGCACTAAAAAGGGTGTTCAGGTACTTGAAAGGCACATTGAATCATGGACTTGTCATTCAAAGAAGTGATGATCTCAATATAACTGGTTTTGCTGATTCTGACTGGGCTTCATGTCCAGATGACAGGCGCTCTACTACTGGCTACTGTGTGTATCTTGGAAGTAATCTGGTGTCCTGGAGCTAAAAAAAAGCACGTTGTTGCAAGGTCAAGTACAAAGGCTGAGTATAGAGCACTTGCTCACAATACTTCAGAAATTTCATGGATTCAATCCTTAATGAATGAGCTAGGATTGACTCAGAAATTTGTCCCAGTTATTTGGTGTGACAACCTAAGTGCAAGTGCACTTGCTTCAAATCCCATCTATCACGCACGTACTAAACATATTGAACTAGACGTTCACTTTGTAAGAGATAAAGTACTAAAGAATGAATTAGAAATTCACTATGTTCCTTCATCTGAACAAACAGCCGATCTACTGACCAAGACTTTGCCTCATTCAAGATTTCTGCTGCTTAGAGACAAGTTTGGAGTTGTTGAACACACTCCACCTTGAAGGGGGGTGTTAGAATCTGTTACTCATTATTCAGCATAACAGAATTCGGCTGAGCTGGCTTAGTGGCGTAAATTCGGGAAGCTGCCTTGCCATATTTCTGTTAGCTCTATAGAGAATCATTCTAGAACCTTCCTATAAGTAATGTATGTATTGATCCAACTGTATATATTCCCTTTGCAATGGAATGATGAAGTAACTTCTGAAGGTTCAAAATCATCTTAGAATCTGACTAAGGGGAAAAAAATGAACTTTATTCCAATCTACAACGGTTCATTTCTGAAATTATTACAGTATGGCCCTTAGCTTTTAATGTACTCACAATAGAAAACAAGTGTTCTAAGAAGCAACTTTAAGTGAAGAAATAACGAAGAGTATGCTAACTAGCAACTTCATGTGAACAATAACCACTAATTACTGTGCATGGATTCTCACTATCCTGCTTTATAATTGTTATTGCAATTAGACGTTATTCTCTCTTGAAGTTGCTCATACATAGGTACACACCCCCTTCATGCATACAGTTCATCACAACTCAAGCTGAATTCACCAGGAAAATAATCAAGCCCCCTTTCCAAAATCTGATCTTGATCAAACAGTGGAAAAAATATATCATCAACTGAATAGTTGTTTGGTTTTGTATGCATTTCCCTTCCAGCAGTCTGATCATCAAGCAGTAAACCAAGAGTGGATTCGTCTTGAAAGTTTGTACTAGGGTTGTTAAAAGTATTCTTGAGATTGCCAGAATTCTGCAAATCCTTGCCATGAAACTGATCTGATGAGAACCATTCAGCAAAGAGAATTTTGGGTAAATTAAAATTCTGGGCTCCATTTTTTTGTTTACTAGATTGATCTGTATCCATTAATGATCCTTCCATGTGTTCAAATGAGTCCAAACTTGAGTTTTGAGTAGTCGACTTTGGGGAAGAAAATGAAGAGCTCACATTTTCCATTTGACCACCTGTGAATTCAGGTTTCCCCTGAGTTTCAGTACTTTCATATAGTTTTGCTACCTTTTTCTTCAGATAAGAATGCCAGAAGTTCTTTATCTCATTATCAGTTCTTCCAGGCAAATGTTGTGCTATTTGAGACCACCTGAAAGCCAAAAGTAACAAATGTTATTCCTTGTTCAGAAGTCTTTAATGATTTATGTCATGTTTGGTACAGGCAGAATTCGACTGGAAATGGACAGTGCAACTTTATCACATGTTTCTATTTTTTAACAATGTTTTAATACGTTTATCTAATTCGATAGGACTCAACAGTGCAACTTATGAGTTTTATCACGTTTATCTAATTCATCAAAGCATCCTAAAAATTGCCAAGAAATTATAAATTCACTCAAGACCTGTTTAGTGTGATGGACCACGTAGTATGCGTACGAATAAATAATGAGTTAAAATCTTGTTTGTTGTCCCGGAGTACCAAGTGCCGAATGTGATTTAGTTTCTTACTTGTTGCCTAATATTTGATGAAGGGTTAGGATTTTCTCCTCCTCTTCTGTGCTAAACGTTCCTTTCTTTAATCCTGGCCTTAAATAATTGATCCACCTTAATCTGCAGCTCTTTCCATTTCTTTGTAAACCTGCAAGCAATAAAATGATAGGATATAAACACCAAAAAAGAAAAGAAAAAAATAAAAATAAAAATAAAAAAGTCAACTTCGATGGTGCCTTTTAGCCTTTAATATAAGATATTAAATAATCATATATTTTATTAGGAGATATCAAATTTTAACACAAAATTCTACTGGTATATATTGGCCTGTAGCAGCCATCCTACCAGTTCCCAAAAAAAATTCCAAGTAGTGTGACAAAGATAACGACTTCGTATGAGATGTACTGTTATCATTCGTCGAAGACTTCTTCATTTTTAATTTTATCAAGTTCTTTATCTGGACCAATATGTATTCAAAGTCAATAACTCATAAACATGAGTGAACCGAAGGATGGTCCTATCATAAAATGACATGTAGCATAACCAAGGTTATAATCATGGGATCACACTAATACTCCTATATGTATACAAATACGCTTAAAACCGAGATGATGATGTTGAAATTATAGGAGTTAAGGATTTGACAGAATAGATGGCAACAGCACAAAAGTGCTGGAGCGATTAGAAATGTGATGTTTCCATGGGCAGACAGCCAGCGTAAAATTTTGTCAAATCCTATCATATGCTGTATGTGGTTACACATTCTTATAGCTAGACAGCACTGACTATGTTTATCCCGAATTGTCGAATACAGGAGTTCTTGAACATGCACTATGCCAACATACGGCAGACTACGAGATTAACTTACCAGCATTGAAGGGAACCGAGCTCCAGAAGCCATGGCCGTGTTCCAGGATGTAGTTTCTAAGTTTCTGATCTTCATCTGGTGACCATAATCCCTTCTTGTGCTTGATTTTAGGCTTATCAACTGGTTTGCACCCCATTTTAAACATCTAGAGTATATGATTTTTCCTTGTGTATATATGTGTTTGTAAGAGATCAGAAGGGAAAACCGGGAAGTATCGAGAAATGAGACTCAATCTGAGGCTAGCTTGTTCGGTCTCAAGAATTTAAAGAAAGGAAAGGTTGAACGTGTTATAATTTAAGAAACAACACTCTTGTCATTAACAAACTCTTTCTGGCATAAAGAATTGAAGTAACAAAGAGAAATAGTATAGAAACTGTACCTTTTTATCATTTAATACTTACAATAGTTATGACCTTTTGGAGTTGGAACCAGGTGTCCCCTTCCAGGAATTTTTATGGCAGTTAAGATTGACTAAAGAAAGAGTCTATTTCTATAGGTTCTTCGTACTGTGTCATTAAGCAGGCTTAAACCTACTTGACAGGCACCACCAACTGTGCCTGCTCCTGTTGGAAGAACTTGATGACCATTTGCTAGTAAATAGTTTCACCTTAATTTGGCATCCTCCATAAGGTCGTTAGGGTAAACACCGGACAGTTTTAGAAGTTAAAAATAGTATTCAGTATTTCATATAAGACATCTCCCTGATATACACCAAATATATTCATAATTTCAATAATATGTTCATAATTAGAAACTCTAATTTTATATCACCAGGCATCAAGAGCAATAAAATCACAGTAAAAAAGAGAGGGAAAAAAAAAGAATAAGCAAGATTTATATAAGTTCACCTTAATATGAGATCAGAACCTAGTCTGCCACAATAATTAACTATGATAAAAAGAAGTTTAGGAGAAAAAAATCGCACACCCTAGTACAAAACTCTAATGACGTCTTCCTTTGTATACAAGAGATTAGGACAAAATCGAAATTACAAAAACTCAATCCAATTACGGATTTTGCATAGCAGCAATAGTTAGGCTCTGCAACTTAACATAATCCACCGTACTAGATTTGTTCGCTTATTATAAATTTTGAAGCATCAGAAAATAATGCATGTAGCTAGCAAAAGAAATGAGGGAAAGAATGCATAACATGTAAGTAGATAGTTTTCGTAGTTCTTCGAATTAGAACTTCTCAAGCAGCACGAGGCATTTGGCATACAATTTTTTTGAAAATGAGAATATACGACAAATGAGAAAAATTGTCGGTGATACTTATTTGAGTATAAATTTAGGGAACGACAATTTAGGTAGTTAAGAACAACTCATATGTAAACCTAAAACAGTTGTCATTCGCAATCTGAGTAAACCATACCAAAATAAGCCATTTTTACCATAGTTTTTATCATAAAATCCACCTGTGATAAACTTTTAACCAGTAAGAATTGAAACAATAATTCATCTTTTAATTACATATCATTGAGTTGGATAAAATCCAATCATTTACTAATCATTGTTGAAATTTAGCTATTCTTGTTTGTCATGCCACAATATGAAATACAATGACACAATTAATTAATTGGATTAGTAAAAAGACAATTATATCCTTATGGTGTTTCCCAACTGGCATATAAAGTCAACCAATTTCCTGTTTATCTAAGAAGAATTCAGAGATTGAATCTCTGCCAAAATTGCTATCATTTAGATATAAAATATCATAAAAATTATTTAAATATATTATACGTGTTATATGTTCTTTGGCAATCACTTGCTACACATAAAATAGAAGATAATTGAAGATATGAGATTTTTCAGATGACTTTAATGATGCTAATATCTTTTAGAATATTACTATGATTCTTCTATCCATCTAAAAAGATTAAATTTTTTTCCTTATATCATTCAAATATCCCTCCATAAATTAACATTTATTCGACTCGTGTCATTGCATCATATACATAATTCTTTCCCATTTTCATTTTTTACACAACAATATATATTAGTTATATTTATAGATTCTTCTCTTCTATGAAGCTTTCTCGCACGCAAGAAAATATTCATCCGCAATAGATGCCGATAAATTTGTGCAAAAATACCCCAATGGAAAATCTTTATTTTTTAGCTATAAATAATTTTTTTGGTTTTTTTAGTTTTTATTTATTGAACAAATTTGGTTAATTATAATATAGCAATTAAAAAAAATTACAATGCCGAAAGAGTCAAATAACTATTTTCTAAATTTTTCTATATTTTATTTACTTACTAAGATTATTTTTTATTGATTTCTGGTTATAGTTAAGAAAAACAAGATTATAATTTTTTTCTAAAATTTTATACAAAAACATCCTTTAAAGATATTTAATGAAAAAAAATCAATAATTAAAAAATGGTATGTAATATATAGGGTGTAAGTTAAGCGTATTTTTTTGTCTACTTTGCTATTTATAATGTCATATTTGTAAATTTTTCGGCAAAGGGTGTTTTTTGTAGTCGTTATGTAAAATGTAGTAGGTAGAATATAAATTTTTAAAATGATCTTTGTAAATTTCCCCCTTTTACCATATCTCTGACCTACCAAGCAACAGGATATTTTGTAATATATAGTGGCGATTTTTTGATTTTTTTTTCAGCCCAAATGCGTCCAAACTTCTGTAGCCTTTGGTCACCCAAGCCGTTAGACGTTGACACCGGTCAACAGCCCTCCAATTGCCCCTTCAATTACCTCCCAACCACTCCCAATTTCACCAACTGTAGTGTTCGGAATTAATGCTAAAAGTTTACTGTCCTCAAACCTAAAAATCTTCTGAAATTACATTCTGGCCACCCTCATGATCGGAACCTACCTCCTATCAATTGCCTATCACCAGAATACCACACCCATACCAACAATTTACAACAAACATCGACAAAAAAAAATTTAATTTCAAGCCAGTTTATTTGCCAGTTGCAACACAACCTGCAAACTTCTCCAATTCCGACGCCGTTCGGAACACCCATGGTTGCAGACCACCTGGACTAGGTCCCTCTTCACCAGGCGCAC
>CAIGRM010119581.1:0-10920 GCA_903798335.1 Fraxinus albicans
TTTTTTTTTTTTTTTTGAGATGTGGTGGTTGGGTGCGTGGTGTGCTACGATTTTGGGTTACTGTTACTATTGTGGTTGTGGCGGTGGTGTGCGACGGTTGTGGCTGTGGTGTGCGTGGTGTACGACAGTTGTGGTTGTGTGGTGGTGGCGGTGGTTTTGGATCGCGACGTCGTGGGGGTTTTGGCGGTGCAGTAGTGGTGTGGTGCAGGCGGCGACGAATATGGTTTTTGTTGGTGGCGTAACTGAAAACAACCAAATCGCGTTTTGAAAATTTTGGCTTGATTTAAACTGAAAACACCCAAGATGACATTTTTGATGTTTTCGATTTTCTTTGGAAATTTTAAACTCATTTTTGGAAATTCATTTTGAAAATAGGTAAATAAACGTGTTTTCACTGCTTTCAAAAATTGAAAACAGAGGTTTTCAAAAATTGAAAACAGAGAACGGGATGAAAACGGCAAAGAGAATGACCCCTAATATTTTCATCTACGTTACATTCTAACATTATTCTTATTAAATTCATTTATTTAAACACTATGTGCCTATTTGAGCTCCATTTTTTCTCCAAATTGTATTTTAAAATAGTATTTTGATATAGAATGTGTAGTTAAAAAATAAGAAAAAAAATTGAATTTGCTTGTAATATTATTTTATTGAAAAATATGTGATTGAAAATAAAATAGAGAATATATTTTGAAAATAACGGGAATTAAACAAGGGTTATATATCTACACCATTTTTATATATCTATCACATTTTATATATTTTTAAAAATATTATATTCATCATCGTTACATTCTAACATTACTCTGGTCAAAATTGAACTTCATTTTTTTCAATTTCAACCTCCCATTTTCTTTTTTCTTTTAAAAGGTTCAATTCGGGCATATGTAAAAACTCTTTGGTACTGACTTAGATCGTTTGCGAGTTCTACTTACGATTGGTAAATATTTTTAATTTCTTGATTTTTATTTAATTTAAAATCCCGAATTGAATTGAAGTCGAGAAAAGGATACATGAGGGAAAAAGGCAAGAGACATTTAGAACGAGTACGCCAAAGATGGCAAGATGGGTAATAGGTGTAAAGATGATTGATAATGCGGAGATACTGACAAATATGGTTACCACGATTATGAAAAGTATCGTGAAGACATTGAAAAAGATGATTACGCAGGGTGATAATGAAGAACACGGTGATATAGTTGGAAGATACAAGGCAGGCATTGTTGACCTAAATATCTGACCAACCAATTCCAACTCCACCACTTACGTTCACAACGTAAGACTCCGCACACTCGTATCACGACGGTCTATTTTTGCTACTTTTGTCGTCGTTGGAACTCTGTAATATGGTTCAATAACTACCCCATTAAATTAGTTGGACCTACTCGTTATCGATGAGATCATGCTTACTACCAATGAGAGAGATACCGAAGAATTAGTACTGCTAACGAAACCAAAGTTTATCCTAAAATTCCTGAGAACAAATCCATTAAGCATTGATCTTTCTATAGATACACATTCTGCATGTCACCACCATCTTTTAAATTTGTGTGACCAATTGAAATATTTCAATATTTGTGCGAGCTTATTGTATAGGCTTTGACACGAGAAAATGTCAGTTGTGTTTATTGGTATGATTCTAGATTAATTTTTATTTTCAAATATATTTAAATATTTGAAATTTCTTTATCTAATTTTAATTAGATAGTGCAAAAAATAAATAAATTATTTATTTCTAACTTAAATCCCCAATTAAATTAGAGTAAATGCCCATCCGATGATGTCGGCTCTTAAGACAGAGGTAAGAGTCCCAGGTCACACATCGCCCTAGTGAAGCTAAAATACCTCGAGTGATATCTTAAAGATGGGAAATAAGTAATAAACTTTGTAAACTTAGCTAAACATCTTCAAAGAGTGTTGTGATCGAACCTTAAATAATAATAATGTTCAACAAAAGGAAGCACCAGAACTTGTACAACAAAAGAAAAGTAACACGATTTGTGACTCGTTTTTATTGAATAATACTATCGAGTACCTATAATATTTTCATGTGAAGAGGTTGGCAAAAGAGGGGAGCTTCATTTCACCCTTTTTAGAGAGAGGAATTGTGATGTTACCAACAACTGGTAGATCAAAAACAAGTCCCATTTCCAACAGATAGTCGATATCCCAATCTGCACCTATGTCCTTTATCAAGCTCACCAACACACTGTGTGGAACCTTTATTCCCACATCGACCATGGTGGTATCGTTCCCCTTTAAGCTCCCAGGGTCCGGTGTGATACCTGAAGCTATCACTCTGTATAAAATAATTGCTACACAAATTAATAAAAAGTACACACATTTTTCATCAGAAAAAAGTAGTTTTTTTTGGGAATTAAATGAAGCAGAAAATACTACTTCCGACGTGCATAGGTAAAAAACAGCAAGCAGTTCTAGCTTTATGGGATCTGCCTGCCAAGTAAGTGAGATGATACAATTTCAAATAACAAAAAATTAACTTACTTGTATACTACAAATTTAAACTCTTATTTTCCTTCTCTAATCAAGAATATTAAGTCCGTTAATCACATATTTTTTAAACCTTTCAACCACGTATTCTCCGATAAAACCACGATTACTTTACCCAAAAAATAGGCTCAAACAGAGCCTAAACAAGCATATACATAAAGAAAGAGATGGATAGATGCAGGATGAAAAGGGGATAAAGAGAGTGAACCTGTCAGCACTTTTGAGGGAGTAATGGATCTCGCAAATGGGAACAGAAACACTGTAAGGATTCGTAATGGAAACCTTAGCCATATATGTTATGCCCTCTTTTCCAACATCCTTAAGATCCACATCTGTGATGTCTGCTTCTGGTTTTTCTACGCCAGCCATATGTTCTGCTAAGAAATTCTTCGCTTTGCCCGCCAAATCCTGCATTTTTCGTCTCTCTTCTTCTCTTTACACTTGAACAACAGGGGATCGGATGCTAATGATGTCCATGATGTACGAGTATATACATATGCACTTGCAACGTATACCAGACACGTGTTTGTAAACCATAATAAATGAGCAACGTGGAGGGTAATGGTCCAAAGGTTTCATCATGCGTGTCGACATGAAATTCAACTGCCCTTTTTAGGTGGATAGGGAACAGGAAGCAACGAGTTATCTTACTTTTTTTCTCTCTAATTTTTTATCATTTGGAGCCTAGTGCAAGGTGCAAACACGTCAAGGCATGTGTTCCGTCCTTACTCTCCCCGACGCATGGGTGTGTCAAATGGATTGAGTCGATCAGTTCGAATTGTCCATCATCAAGCTCGTTTCATTCTACTTGTGAGTCAACTCGCAATTATTTATGGGACGATTCGAGCATGAATAGACTTGTTTAGTTAAATGTGGGCTCGATTCATCCACAAATTCTCCTCTTTACAGGACGAGTTGATTTGACTTGCAAATCGATTGCAGCTCATCCTTTTTTCAAGTGAAAGAAGAAGTTCTCACAATTTATGAGCCAACTTGCCTAATCTGCGAGCCAAATGAGCTCGGCTCGACCAACTTAACATTCCTACCTACGTTGTCCTATCTTAATTTTTATTTTTTAATGTTTAAAATTTAAATTTTTGAAAAAATAATAATATATAAATCAATCGATCAAATGAATGATAGAGATGTTTTAATCTCTATCTTGTTTACCCACCTTTCAAAGCTCCAGAAAAAATAGGAGATGACAAGGACCTACCGACGTTGCCATCGCAAGGGTTTGTCATGAATTGGTGCTAGTACGCAAAATTAGTCACATTAGTCATCCCAGGGGTTTTGTCATGAATTGGTGCAAGTACGCAGAATTAGTCACGTTAGTCAATAGGTATGAATAATAATTTATATTTTTTCTTTACTCTAATAAAGAGAGATGATTGCATTAAGAGAGAAAATTAGAGACATTAAGTGAGGTGAGCCACTCGTTGACTCAACTTGCTATAGGAGCGAGTCAAACTGATTTTTTTCGTGTGAAACAGTACCACTCCATTCCAAAGTAAAAAATACACCTAAAAACATTGTTAGATGGAGCTACTTTTGCAGCCTATATAATATGGGCTGTAAAAGCAGCTCGTCCCAAAGCGTGCATAGGCAAGCTCATTAGGTAGAATGAGTCAAGCTAGGCGTGGCAATCGAGTCAAGCGGCTCGTCGACTCTTCAAAAACAAGCCACGAGCAGCTAGGCGACGAGCTCGAGCACGAGCCGAGCAGAAGCTCGATCTGCGAGTAATAAGTCGAGCAGAAGCTCGGCTCGTTTGTAACGAGCCATGAGCACGAGCGGAGTTTCTGTGTGTATGGGCCGAGCCGAGCCCATTGCCACCCCTAAGTCGAGCCGAGCTAGTTCGGCCCATTAACATTCTTAGAGATGGTTGTTTTGGAAGGAAATTACACACATTCATGTTTTTTAACTTACAATTTCAAAAATAGTGTTCAAAAGTTTTTTGTACAAAAATTACGTGATAATTCAATTTTTTAATATTAAATAATAATATTATAAAATTAAATTAATCTATATAACCCCCACACCCCCCATTATACTCCCACAAACCCTAATTCATTTCTTTCTTTCTTAATTCTCTCTCTATTTTTTCAATTCTCTCATCTACTTTACTCTATCTACCTCTCCTTCTCACTTCGTCACAGTTGTCGGTGCTACGCTCATCGCTGTTTTAGCTTTGATGCAACGGAACTATGAGCGATTTGAGTGACGCTCCACTTAGATTGTCGCTGCATTGGTGCACAAATGTGTGACGCCAGAATGTCGGACATTTTGAACCCCAGGATATGAGCTCGGTCCTTTGAAGATCTTATCGATCGTTTGAGGCACAATTCATTAAGGTTGTGAAATTCTCCATCCATGTGAAGATCTTATCGACCGTTGATTGATTCACCGAAGGTTGATGATGTAACCTAAGTGTTGTGCTTGTATCTTGAGGATTCGCATTCACGTTAAAGAACCTAGTATCTGGAAATTTGGTGTTAGTGCCGAAAGGCAGGTTCCTGTGCTGAGATCGGGTGGTTGTAAAAGTAAGAATGGCCTCCGCTGTAGTGGCGGTGAGATTAGAACTCTCATTACTCGGAAATGGTTTATTGGTGGTTATTGGAGTTTGTTAGTGATTTTCTAATTTGGTTTTTATTGTGGTTGTTTTTTGTTGATTTTCTAATTTGATTGTTGTGGGTGGTTTGTTGGTGGTTGTTTGTGGGTGTTTTTATCCGATCTATTGCGTAGCCGGAGTTTTGGGGATGATTGTTGGTGTTTTTTCATGGTGAAGTGGTGGTGTGGTGGTGATGGAGATGGTGGTGGTCGTAGTTGGTGGTCGTGGTAGTGAGGTGGTGTTCCATTAGTGTCATTGGTGGAGTGGGTTTGAGATTTTGGATGATTGTGACCAATAAATAATATTTTGTTTAAAAAAATGCAAAATTAGAATTAAATTTGTAATTGTGCCTCACAATTTGTTAGTTGTAATCAATTAATTTGATAATTTGTGACCGTGAAATAAATTGTGATATATAAAATTTGTGATTTATAATCAAAAAATAATGTGTGCTTGCTGTTGTAGATTTGAGGTGAAAGTATTATTTATGTTTGTGGATTTGAGTTGAAGGTGGTAGTGGTAGTGCATTGGAGGTGATGATGGTGGTGACTGATGGTGCTGGTCTGTGATTCGTGTAAATTTATCTATGGTGATCCTCTGTCATCAAATATGTGTTTATTGTGATTGGTTGTGACAAATTCTGTGTTAATTGTGAGTGGTCACGGACAGACATACGGAAGACAAATTTGGTCACATTTAATCACATTGAAGATAAATTTGATCTCAATTAATCATAGGTAACACAAGTTAGTGACTTGATTAATTGAGATCAAATTTAACACAAGTTAGTGACTTGATTACATACCGTCACAAATTAGACAGTCATACTAAAAACAAATTTGATCATAGTCAATCACTGATAACACAAGTTAATCACAAATCTTGAATGATTCCTTAAGGGTGGAGTGTAATTTAGAAAAATCTTCTAAGTTTTTTGAATTTTTTAAAAGGTTGGGTGGGTAGAGGTGGTTTCGAGAGTGGGTGTAATCTCCATGAACAAATATTTTTAATTTCTGAAAAAAAAAATTACAATTTGGGTTGGGGTGTGGTGTGGTTCTGAGAAATGTTTTAAATTTTTGAAAAAAAATTATCGGGGGTGGGTGGGGGTGGGATATTATTATTTGATATTTTGAAATAATTTGACAATATCGTTAGTTTTGAAATGTAATTCTTATGCGTAGGAGTTGTGTATTGTTCCCTTATTTTGGACTTATCTTATTCACCAGTTTTGGTTAATTTCTTCAGGAATCATTGTATGTTTATTCGAGTTTCAATTGGGTTACTTTAATTTGTTTCAATTGGAACACTATACTTTATTTTTATCTCAAATTCGATCGCTATACTTTAATTTGGGACAACTAAGTCGTTACATTTCACTTCAAAAAAAATTTCTTTATTCGTTTATAGACTATAATGATATTATGAAATAATATGCAAGTTTTTTTAATTGTGTAAATTGAGAATTGGTGGATAAAGGAATCAAATTGAACTAACAATTTTGATTCAAATTTTTATACCTATAAATCACGTGGCATGCTCAAACGGAAGGGGTTTCATATATGTCGACGTGGCATCAACTATGATGTGAACTCAGCCAAGAATATATCTTGGGAACCCACGAACAAGTTGAAAACCAACCCAAGAAAGCTAGAAATTATGTCTCGCAATAGCAACCCGAGCCGTTGTTCAACCCGTACCAAGAACCAAGATCACGCATTAGAGATCTAACTCGTTGATTACCCAGAACAAGAACCGTGAAGTGGGAACGCCACAAAAGGACTGCGACTCCTTTTGATAAGTTCAAGGTTATAACTTTAAACCACCAAAAACATGGAGGAATAAACTCCCAAATTTGTATTCAATCTCAAATAATGTCAAAGCCCTTCTTACAATGAAAAGAAAAAACCTATTTATACTGAAGTGTGGAAAAACTCTAGAATCTAGTTTAAACCGGAAATAGTTCGAAAATATTCTAAAAGATATTGTTAAATTAGAGTTCTAAGGAAAGTAGGAAATTCGCGAAAAACTAAAGATTATGTCGGATTTTTTTTTGTTGCGGTCGTATAGGCCATTTGAAAAATGGCCCTTTACTTTCGGTATGATACCATACGACCGCATGGCTTGGGACACTATGCGGTCGCATAGTGTCACATTTTGGCCTCCACTTCGTTTTCTTGATTTGATTGTCTTCGAATCCTTTCTGGCCCTCGACTCCAACATGGAAATTGACCATAAGCTAGTTAACTTCATCCCGGTGAACTTTGTGGCTCGATCACTTGATTGCGTAGCTTCTTTGGCTTGATTTGAACTCCTACTCGACCTCGAACTCGACTCAAGCCTTATCTGGCTCACATCATCCCCTCTCTCTTCGAAAGGATTCGACCTCGAATTTGATCCTGCAACAAACGAAACAACATTAGCAACCTCGAAAAGATTAACTGTTACAGACTTAACCCATTAGAAGTAGACTGTACCCTGCATTCTTGACCATTACAATAATTTGGAAATGTCCTCCTCCTATAGGATGTGTAGCATGGACCTTTGTTGACTTCGTTTCTGCCTCGTGCGCATAATTACCCAACGACTATCACCTGGATCATACAAGACTCGACTTGATAGCTTAGTAATCACATGTTTTACACCAAAACCACTACTAACACCAAAGCATAAATTCATTGAATTGAACGAGGTTAGTAGATTAAAAACACCTATTAAATAGAAACATGTAATGGAAATAGTGAACATGGAACTTACTCCTAACACATGCCATAAGTCCAATCTAATACAAGTAAGAACATCATGATTAAAAACGCACGCCAATTGCTTATCATATGCAATTAACTCCACGTGACATATTAGAATTTCATAGTCTAATAAGTGCATTTCATAAACAAGTAAGAATTTTTCCAGACATGAAAGCTCATAACCTATCCTAGGTGTAGAATTTTGATATGTTACCATGGCCTTATTAAGTTCACCTTTCGTATGGTTCTCCCATTCTTCTTCCTTGAGTCCCTGCAAAAGAGAATTATTCAAAATAGGGAGGGGATTGTTAGCTCTCACCAAAGCCCTCTTACACACAAGTTTTCTCGAATAAAGGCTCACTTTGGAATTTTCTCTCCACTCTGATTTTTCACTCTTTGATATCTCATGTGGCTCTACTCTTTTTATATCACTCTCAGCCACCTCACTCTTTTCTCTCTTGCTCTCCTTTTTCCTCTCTTGATTTTTATTTTCTCGCTCACTCTTTAATTTCAGTTGGTCCTCTTGGATCTGTTGTGGTGTCAAAGGTACAAGTGTAATTGTTTTACCTTCCTTCACCAAGCTGTATCGATTTGTGATCCTTCAAGTTTGACTCTCCTTTCATACTGCCACGACCTCCCAACAACAAATGTCATGCATGCATTGGAGCCACATCACACATCACCTCATCATTATATCGCCCAATGCTGAAATTTACTAAGGCTTTCTTGGTAACCTGTATTTCCCCACAGTTATTCAACCACTCCAATTTGTACGGTTGTGGATGCCTCATAAGAGGTAACCCCAACTCTTCTACAAGTGTCGTGCTAACCACATTGGTACAACTCCCTCCATCAATAATCAAACTACACACCTTACCCTTAATGTGACACCTAGTGTGAAACAAATTTTCCCGTTGCTGCTCCTCTTCATCCACCTTCACTTGTGTAGTAAGAACTGGCATAACTACTAACGACTCTGCCACCGGGTACTCCACACAAGTCTCACCCTTAACATTCTCCAACTCAAGCATAATGTCACTCTCATTCCCATCATCCGACTCAATTTCTCCATCATCCCGTAGAATCATCACCCGTCGGTTTGGACATTGTGAAGCAATATGACCCGAACCCAAACATTTATAGCATTTAATATCCCTTGACCTACCACTTTGAATTTCAATATTCGGTTTATTCTTATTCACCTCTTCCTTAACCTTAGGTATTTCAACCTTTCCTCGGGTCTCCACCCGATCATACCTATCACCACTACTCCATTTGGGTTTCGTAGTAAACCTAGTTACTCTTTTTCGTCTGAGTTGTCTCTCCACCTTCATAGCCACATGCACCAAGTCCTCCAACTCCACGTAGTGCTGCAACTCTATATTATTAACAATGTCCCTATTCAACCCATTAAAAAACCTAGTCATAGTGGGCTCCCGATCTTCAACTACATTTGCCCTAATCATCGTCACCTCCATCTCCTTGTAGTAATCTTCCACACTTTTAGAATCCTGAGAAAGAGTTTTGCAGTTTGTGATGTAGATCCCGGTAATAATGTCCAGGTACAAACCTCTTTCTCATACAAACCTTCAACTCACCCCACTTCTCAATTGGCCTATCCAAATTCCTCATACGACAAGTCACCAATTGATCCCACCAAATGATGGCATAGTCAGAGAATTCTACTACAACTAATTTCAACTTCTTCTTCTCAGAATAGTTATGACAATCAAAACCAATTCCACCTTCTTTTCCCACTCCAAGTAAGTTTCAGGGTCACTCCGACCTTGAAAAGCGGGAATATTCATTTTGATACTTCCCAAATCTCTATCAACACCCCGATTAAACCTACCTCGTCTATTCCTCGTTCACCCAATGTCAGCCTCCAAATAGTATTCACTACTACCTACACTCATCGCCTCATCTTCACCATCAAATTAAGCTATAAGATTCTATCCTCTCCTATCTACTCTACCCCCACGAGGAACCCTTTGGGGTGTCCCTCGCTGCTAACTCCCAATAATAGTTTCATGCCTAGCTACATCACCACTAATTCGTTCAACAGCCAAACCCAATTCATCAAACTTATGATGTATAGCTTGCATACTATCCCTAAACTCAGCATAAAACCCTTTAGTCACCGCATCTAATTCTCCTTTATTCATATTTCCTTCCATTTTTTTGTGCAATAAGTAAATAACAAAAATTAAAGGAACAAAAATAACAAATTAAGTTACCTCGCGTGTTTGCACTCGTGTATCACTCAAGATTAGCTTTTACTCGATAATGAGCTCACCACTCTACCTTTTACCGCTCATTCTCCTTCCTCAATGGCTCGAAAAATAATCGATCTCAATCAAAGGTGACACAATTCCCACAGCAAACACCACCACAAGCACAAGTTTCGAATAATCAACAGAATTTTGGCACGGACTGAGGTAATTGACTCTAATGTAAGAAAAGAAACAATTGACTCGAAAATTTATATCGTTTTTATTTTGCTTTGCCTCTAGACGTTCACAATGTGTAGAGACTTTTTTTTTTTCAAATGTTTACGTGAACAATGACGATGAACAATAACGTTTTTTTTTTCATTAACTCATCAAACAACTAAATATAATCTAGAGGCAAAATGAACAACGAAAACAAGGACCCAGAACAAAAATAACAATTCTAATTTTTTTTTTACTTAAACAAGAACACTAAAATTGACTCTTTTTTTTTTTTACTCAAATAATAAAATAAATTGCTGTAAAGTAAAGATAGATGACCTGAAATCTAGATCCAAACTCTGATACTGATTACGCCCAAAGAATAATGCGGTAATTGTAGTGCAGTTTTTGGGTGTCGTATCCACAGGGAGATGAAAAATATTTAAAGGATAAAAAATGATAGGTGTTCTCACGGATGATAAGAAATAGATTTCTTTGTCACAGAATCAATATCAATTTTGAGAATATGAAATTAAAGTCAATGAATGAGATGGTGAAGCGTCGAGATTCTCTCAATCGGATCGGATCAATCACATTAATTATTCCAATTTTATAACACAAT